>PQXN01000043.1:0-181092 GCA_004786275.1 Botryotinia convoluta | reverse complement strand
GTAACAACGATTTATTCAATATATTATGAAAGTATTAAATATTCTCTTGCAGTGACGAAGTGGACGCTTCGTCAAGTACGGAATCTGCCACCACAGGGGCCCTGCAGCACGAGCTTCTCGATGCATGATAGCATCCGACCATTTACCTCCCACAAAACCTGCCAAAATGTAGCCTAGTGAGCCCGGGATATATGTCAGCCCGACTACTACCTCAGGAAAATTATACGGCTCCTCCACGAATGTCTTTTGAATAGCAATGTTCAATATGTATAAAGATCCAAAGGTTATGCTACCGATGTAGACTGTGACCGAGACGGCTGGAAATCGAAGATAGCCCAATATCTTTAGTGGATCAATTGTTGACTGTTTTGAAATGACTACCACCCTTTTCATTCTATATTGAATAGATAGCGAAGTCGGCAAGGGGGCATAATTAGGTCGATGAGATGTGATGTTCTCATCAGCGAGTTCCTCGACGACTGGGGCTCGTCTTGCGAGTGTCTCAGGAAGGCAAAATAATAACAGAATCAATAATACCCCTCCATAGATAGTCTGAAACCATTGGGTACTTCGCCAGCTCCATTTTTCCGCTACTGCTCCACCAATAATCGGAGCTAGAAGCGGCCCCAACATAGGACCCAGGAAGAATATCCCCATTGCACGACCGCGCTCCTTTGGTTCCCAAATATCCTCAATAGTTCCTGCACCGATAGCCAAAACGGAGGCAGCTGCACCCCCTCCTAACACTCTCATTACGATCAGCATTGCCATGGAAGTAGATATTGCGGCAATAGTACTCCATAGCGTAAAAAGCGCGAAAGATATCAAGTATATTGTTCGACTGCCAAATATCTCCGGAAAAGCGGACCACCAGAGTGGAAATATAGACATAGCTAAAAGATACATAGCCACGGCGAGATTGGTGAGTGTTTTGGAAGCATGAAAGTCTTCCGAGAGTTCAGTAAGTGCAGCTGCGCAGAAGGTCAGCACTTGTAGCAGCATAAAATCCCGGCAATAAAGTGATGGGGAAGACATAAGGACTCACGAAAGAATATAGCACTTCCTAGCGGTGCTGCAGCACCTGCCACTGCAATAATGAATGTTATCAGCCATTTAGTGCCATTCTTATAGCTTTGTGGATTTTCGACTTCTGGTATAATGGCCAATAATCCAAGCAGTCCTCGCCGTTTTGATCGTGGTACTACCATTGGCGTAGGGGTATGCTCTAATGCTGGGTTCAATCCTTCGCTCGGAGAAATTTCTGGACGCACAAGAGCTGGGTTGGTGGATCCATTCGGAGATTCAAGCTTCTTGTTTGACTCTACATCCCGGGTAGCTATGGTTCTTGGATCATGAATCTCTTGAGGGAGTGCTCGGCTGGTCTCTGCCTTTTCCTCGTCTACCACCATTTTGTTGTACACAAAACCGGCCGAGTACGTATGATTAAAATGAAGTTTCTGCTAAGAATTGTACGATTGAGACAATCTTGGTAGATGTCTGAATTGAACCTGCAAATTGTTTATTGGGGAAAAAAGATGTAAGTGATGGAGAATAGATAAAAAGGAGCGGATAGAGCGAGCTCAAAGGGCCAGAGAAATAAAACTTAATCCATGCGTCCGTACGTCAATAAACCCTCAGCTGTGAAGGTCTCGGTGGGGACGGGATAACTCTACGGCGCGGAGCAAATCCACCGATAAGTTGTAAGCTTATGAAACTCGGAGACGCTTCCGTTGACAAATGTCATAATTTTGGAAGCTCCGTTCATGTCGTTGAACTTGAGATCGGAAGCTATTCCGACATTATCCAATCTTAATTCGGAAAGTCATCCATCGCCCTTGAATTTTGCCGTCTCGGTCTTTGAGATTGGCCAAAAGAGAACCGGGTTTAAGTTGCTCTTTTGATATAAGAAGCACTCTCCAGCAGTTTGTCAAAAGTTTTTTTCAAACTCATTATAATACATCATTTCTGCAATATCGTATCCATCAGTTTGAGATATGGAGAACGTTCTTGTTATCGGAGCCACTGGCAACATCGGTGTCGCAGCAGTACTTGGAGCCCTGCAATCTAAGCGTCATGTACTTGCAATAGTGAGGAACCAGGCCTCTGCGGACAAATTATTCAAACATGTGGGAACAACGAACGGCATCACAACAGTCGAGGCCGACATCATGTCGGAAGGAGGAGTGCAAACTGTGATGGACCAAGTCCGGGCTGGGAAACTGCCAGGTTTTCAGCACGTTTACTCTGCTGGTAAGACCATAATATGCTTTATTTGTCCTTTGCTAATTCTTAATGAAGCTGGAGGTGCATACGGTGCAACGCCTTTGACTGAGCTAAGCCTCAACGAATTGCGTCAAATCATGAGTGTCAACTTTGAATCCAACTTTTGTAAGATCTCTATAGTTGTAGCAGCAGCATTGATATGTCTACTAACTTCCATAGTCGCTTACCGTGCAACCATCCCATATTTGCTAGAGCAAAAGAAAGCAACTAGCTTCACACTCTGCACCGGAGCACAGGGTGACATTGGGGCTCGCGCAGCACCCGCTATCTCACAAGGTCCCCTCTTCTCGATGGCAAACGTAGCCTGCCGTGACAATACTGATTCGAGCGTTCGCTTCTACGAAGTGTATCTTAATTGTCGGGTTGAAGTTGATTCATCGGCCGCTCAAACGGGAGCAATGAAATCGTCGGATTTTGCTCGTGCTTATACGGAACTGCTTTCCAGACCGGAAATCAAGAGTTCTCGCATACTTGTATCCACACATGATGATCTGAAAGATTTGAAGCACAAGAAGAAGATTGCTTAGTGTAACTTCCAAGAATCACTTGATCTATTTAGTAGAATCAATAGACCTCAAAAACTTTTCCTAGCATAGCTAATTATGAAAACATGAATTGGTTGGATACGAGTTCTCCGAGAAGTGTTGCATGTGAAAGATTACTGTCTGAAAACAATGGGGAAGAATGCAAATCCTGTCGTTTAGGGATTCGGGCTATCTTTGAGCCGTCTTGCTTCCGGTTGCTTTAATAAGCTTCGGATCGCTTCCGTGATCTGGTGCTGGGTACCGTGTTTTTAATACTGAGAGTTAGATACACTGCGAGAACGAAAATACTGTACACATCATAAACTCAAGATACAGCATCAAAGATACTTCACTGGACATCACACTTGACTTTTCAATTCTATAGCTCAACAAGAGCTCCAGCAGGAAGCTTTGTCACGTGAGGATAGAGTGCCCCTGCTTCATTCCATCTGTTGCCCATCACCCCCGTTGTACAACGAGGTGAAGCGTTTGACCGACGACCTGAACCTCTAACACTATTTAATCAGAATTTGCAGTAAAGCTATGGATACTCGAGCACCAAAAAGGCAGAAGGTGACAACGGCTTGTGACCCTTGCCGAGGCCGGAAGGTAGCAGCAGCTCCAACGTAGATTATAACGACATTTACTAAATTCCGCTGACAGGTCAAATGTGATGGTCATCAACCAAGTATTACCCACCAACTAAGTAACAAATTTTCAACGTCACTTATATATGCTAATCATTCCATTCTCATAGTGTGCGGACCATGCGAGAAAAGGTCAAAGTCAGTTTCTTGCACTTGGGCCACGGACTTTTCACGTGTTCCATCGGCATCCGCAGATTATATCAGACGCCTCGAGGATCAAATCAAACTGCTGGAAGCACGTAACAGTCAAGGTTCCAAAATCTCACCCAGCAACAACCCAAGTTCAAATAGTACTCCAGAAGACTCATTAGCAGAGACCATAAGTAGTCAGGGAGCTACCACTACAGCCTCACCTGCATCTGGAACATGGCTATCTACAGTTTCATGGGAGGAATACCCGTCAATGAATACGCCGGAAATGAATCTCAATCAATGGCAGTCTAATTCGGCTGCTGCCATCAGCCCAGGACTAGTTCCTTCATTTCAAGAGCTCTCAAAAAGTATAGATACTATGTGCACCTCTAGCAACCATCCTATCCATAACATTGTGGTAGATCATAATCACGGGACCAATGTAATCGACAAACCTTTTGCTCAAAGTTTCATGCAAGAAGTGGAGAGATTAGTCGCAGAGAAAATCGGTAAAGCATCAACACACGCATCAAATATCCTTGGCTTTTGTCATAACACTTCCTCATTCCCAGTCCCAAGTTATGAATCACCACGAAGGGATCTCGACTACAATTTACCAACGCGGGAGCAAGCCGATAGCGTACTCACATCATATTTTGAGAATGTTCATGTTTTATATCCATTTTTGGATAAATTGGAATTACAAGAAGGATATGTGGAAATTTGGAGCTGTGAAAAATACACAACTGACCAGGGATCGTTGATTTGTCTAATCAACTCGGTATTCGCTATCAGCAGCCGCCAAACGAGAACAACAGTTTCAAACTATGAGAATATGGCTGCCATCTTTTGCAGAAGAGCACAAGGATTCCTTAACATCCAAGAGTGTTCAGTCCGTTTAGTTCAGTCGTATCTTCTCTTAGCGTTATATTTTCAAAGCATGGGCGAATCTCGTACGTGCTGGATATATGTTGGAAACGCAATACGCACAGCTCAGATGCTTGAACTTCACTTACCTGAAACAAGCGAACGAATAGTCAAAAGCCAAGCTAGAGACTCGCTTCGTAAAGCTTGGCATAGTTGTGTTCTTATGGATAGAGAAGTTTCAATGTTATATGGCCGTCCATCTATGATTGATCCACAAGCTGCTGCTACTATTCCGCTCCCCTTACTTGCGGAGGAAGATAACTACCAACATAGACACAATGAAGGAAGCATCACTGAAAAGCCGCAAACCTATACTGCTGATTTCTATAAGTCCGGTCTAGAACTTTACGATATCTTGTATGCCGTACTCCTCGATTTAGGACATAGTAAATCTGACAGCAATTTAAAGAAAGGGTGTTGCACTTCCGAGAACATATTTTCTCCTGGGACAAACATTCCCATTCTCAATCTACAGGAAAGACTTTCAAATTGGGAGCAAGACAATCCTGACCATCTCAGAATTGAGCAGCATTCCACACACCACGATCTAACTGCTGTGTTAATCCGTCGAGCAGTAGTTCTTCACCAAAGGTACGAATACACATACATACAAAAGCAACCTCTGATATAAAGCTAATAGTATACCAAGATATCTCCACATTCAATTATTGTTGTTGACGCCCATTCTTCAACAACTCATTGTTACCGAGTTCCAAAACAAAGCAGAACGTATCCCTCTTGGAAGTTTGCTCTCTCATCGGATATCTCTACAATGTGCAATTGTGTGTGTTAAAATTGCCCAAGAGGCTATTGATACTATACACCTTCGCGAAACTTCAGGTTCGAATGAGATCTCCGCATGGTGGTGCAATGTAATATTCTTGTATAAGTCTGCGACAATACTGATTGCCGGGAGTCTTTGCCCTTCTATTGTGGCTGAGATCTCAAAAGCTTCGATCCATGAAAGTTTCTATAAAGCCACTGCAATTCTCAGACAGTACACTACCTTTAACGCATCGGTCCTCCGTCTAGTCACTGTATTAGATATCCTGTTCCAGATCGTGCCTCAAAAATTCTCCCGTTTGAAGAAAGCTCCTCAACGGGTTGAAGCTGAGGCCGGGCCACCTACCCCTGATGACGATAATAGCGCGGCAACATTTCAGTACTGGTGTCCAATAAAACCAATACGTCATGCAGCATCTACTCACCAAGATACTGTGCATTCTAGCCCCGAGAATAGTGGTTCATCTCAGATTCTCACGAATTTGGACCGGCTTTTTGACACAAACGATTTTACGTGGCTCACTAAGATGCCTTTTAATACTTGAGGAAGTCCTGGTATTCGAGTTGGTGGAACAATTGTTCTAGAATAGAAAAATCACAACAAGATAATGTATGCTTAGATGCATAGCCGTTAGAGGCTCGGAGCGGTTGAATGAGCAATCGATCTGAGATAGATGTGCCTTCTCACCAATAGTTGCAAAAGGGTGTTTTCGTATGACTTGAAGGAAGACAAGCTGCACAGCCGTAAGGTATTAATACCCACCCTGAATCTTGAAACGAAAGTGAGCTGGCTCGACTTAATGTTGATGATGGCTTCTACCCAATCACATCAGGATATGATCGTTGTCCACATATATTTCTTCTCAGATTGTTCATATATATATTGGCAGTTGTTATTCCACATGATTATGTATCTCTCGTATCGTCTGATTTTCCTCATTGTCCAAATTACTCCTGGCACGAATGTATAACGCACAGTATAATGAATTTCTATAGATTTCCGCATTAGCTCTCAGCATAATATAGAGGGTTGAGATACCTAAGTAGATCTTCTCATTCACTCGAACAATTGAGAACTTTCTGTAGTAAGTCTGCATTGCTCAGAACTCAGCTCTGCACCATAATGACGTTCCAATGTTCAACCTATAACATGAGACGAGAACACGCGATATTGTATCCCTTCCAATCAGACGAGAATATGCTAACGTTCTTATCGTGATATATGTTTCAAAAAAATGTACAGTGATATATTTCCCCTACCCCACAAAAATCTACAACTTACTCCCCACCAAACTCCCTCCATCCAACGGGATAGTTGCCCCATTAACATAGCTCCCCGCCTTACTAGCCAAGAACAAACAAGCTCCTGCAACATCCTCCTTACTCCCAATTCTCCCCAGCGGAATCCCACTCACAATCTCGTCTTTGAAATTCTTGAGCGTAGCTGCCATCATTTTACTTTCGAATGGTCCACATGCAAGTACATTACTCGTGATATTTCTCTTCCCTAAGTGATTCGCAAGAACTCTGCTTAATTGATGTAATCCTGCTTTACTTGCCGAGTATGAAAAGGTTTCGAGAGAAGGGACACGAATTCCGTCTACAGAGCCGATATTGATGATACGTGCTGGATCTTCTGGGGTAGAAGCTGCTTCCATAAGAGGAGTGAGAGCTTGCGTCAGAGTAAAGACTCTTGTGAGATTAAGAGTCAAAACTCTCGTCCACGCCGCATCAGGGAATTCTGCATAAGGAGCTCCCCAATTACTTCCCGAGTTATTGACTAGAATATGTAATTTCGATTCTTTCTTTTGTAATTCATCGACCATGCGTTTGCAATCTTCGAGTTTGTAGAAGTCGGCTGGGATAGCGTGTGCGGAACCTTTGCCTGTAGGAAAGAATAATCAGCTTGCTTGTGTCGCACGAATCGAGAGATGTAGAGGTACCTACCTAGCGCATTCAATTCTTTGCAGGCTTCTTCGCAGGCTTTGGCATCGCGGGATGAGATGTAGACTTTGGCTCCATTTGTGACGAAGCCTTCGGATATCATTCGTCCTATTCCCTTTGCGCCGCCGGTAACAAGAACGACTTTGTCCTATTGATTTTGTGAGTCTATGGATTACTGAAGGAGAGAGTTTAATTGATTACCTTGACGTTGAAGAGGTTTGCAGCATCCATGATTATTAAGAGATTATGAAGTGCTATCTTGCGAAGAATAAGGAAAGAAATGATTTGAGGTTGGTGATGAAGGAGGTCGAAGGTACCATATCAATTATCCGGGGTTTACCTGAGCCTCGGCTCGATTCAGGACCGGGGTACCTAAGCTCTGCTTACTTATTAGCGCCCTCGCGCCACAGTTGCCACAAATGCCCCCACCAAAGGCTAGGTATGTTCTCTCGTCATTGTTTTTTTTAAATGTTAAGATCCGAATGACCGGAAAACTGATTCACTACACGTCGCAATATTTGAGTAGACGAGACTGAGATAAGACTGTAATATCCACATCCAACTGAAGAAGATTGAAAGAAAGAGTAATAAAACATGACTTCGAATCTCAGTTTGTCTGGTAAGCCGAGCTTTCATGAAAAAATTGAAATGGTACTGAACAATCAGAAACGCGTGCTCTTCTTAAAGCCCAATTCGAAGGTCAAGATCCTGCTCACCACGGTGAGAAATGGGATCAGCTCTGGAAAGACAATGTCATTCCGTGGGATAACGAATCACCCAATCCAGCGCTGGTTGATATCCTAAATGAGCGGGAAGATCTAGCTTCGAAGAAAGCTGATGGTTCAAGAAAGAAAGCCTTGGTAGCGGGATGTGGAAAGGGGTATGATGTTTTGCTATTGAGTGCTATGGGCTATGATGCTTATGGGCTGGATATTTCCGAGACAGGTTTGCAGGGTGCTAGAGACACCGAAAAGGAGAAAGATGGGAAAGGTTTATATGAACCGAAAGACGGAATCGAGAAAGGAAATGTTACGTGGATAGCCGGAGACTTCTTCAAGGACGATTGCTTGACAGTCGTCAATGGAGAGAAAAGTTTTGATTTGATCTATGATTACACGGTATGTAATTCTTTGGGTTTATTGTTGTCAAGAATACTAAATCTTGAGAAAGTTTGGTTGTGCATTACCTCCTAGTTTAAGGCCTGCATGGTCTAAACGATATCATGAGCTTCTATCTCCAGAAGGAAGACTCATCTGTCTTGAATTTCCTACTACTAAATCTCCATCAATTGGAGGACCGCCATGGGCTATGCCTCCAAGAATTTATGAAGGTCATTTGTCTCGTCCAGGGGAAGTATTGCCGTATAATGAGGAGGACTGTGAGTTAGAAGTTGAGAAACTTGGCCTACCACACAAGAATGGCCTTCGACGTATTGCACACTCTCACCCCAAAAGAACCAACAGGGGTGGATACGATGCAGATGGCAAGATAAATGATTGGGTCAGTGTTTGGTCGCACTAGATAGAGTCCCGCCTATAATTAGAATAAGAACTCAAGTGCTCCTTAGTTATGATGTTTTTATGGTGCTCTTCGAAGAGAATTATAATGTTCGCCCAATCCGAATCCGTGTCGATAGTATGCCAGATGAATTGTCTCGGGTTTGTCTGTTCCAGGCTCAATCTTCTGGGCAGCTCCATTCTGTAGCACACAAATCTCAACGTTATATGTCTTTGCGAGCGCAAGAAGCTCCAAATGACCACCCCATTCCGCAGTATCTCTAATTTTGTGAACATAATTCTCGAGAGGTTCGTCTAAAAATGGAACAAAATCATCTGGGTGTCCTTCGATATATGTTGCGGCTGCTTTGCGGACCACTTTGTAGCGCTGATCGACCTTCAATCCTTCTGCTTCGGCTCCAAGAGGTATTCCAGCTTGTGATAATTGATCGGCTATGGCAGAGAAAAGGCAATGTCCATCTGGTCTGATTTGTTTCTCCTGTAAATTTCTCGAGGCGAATTCCTCCTGCATTCGTTTTCTTTCTACTTCTTTCTCATCAGGCATATTCGCGGCTTCTTTCTTAGCTTCCTCTACAGCAGCTTCATGTTCTGCTGCTCTTCGTGCAAGCCTTTCTTTTTGTCGATTGCGTTTTTTAGGCTGTCCTGGCTCAGATTGTGTTGTTTCCGCAATTGTGGATTGCTCTAAAGAGTCGGTAATATTGTTGACACCATTTACGTCAGTCGCATTCGTAGAAGCTTCTGAAGCTTCCTCGTCAAGCTCTGGAACATCATCGATATCCGGAACAAGATCCCCATCCAAGGATGCTATCTCTTGAGCTTGCCGTTCCTTCAATTGTCGTTCCAGTTCCTCACATTCATTGTTCACACCTTTGCGAGTCTTCTTCGATGCGCCTTTCTTCTTTTGTGTTATACGTCCTTGCAGGTCTTTTTGCTCCTTACGATGTCGACTTTGCATATCTTCGAAGCTCTCCATCTTAATCTCGGGGTTTGATTTTTGCGGTAGCTGTTGTGTTGTAGTGGAATGAGGGGCAGATCTTATAATTATCGAGACTGGCTTGGTGAGTTTGTGAGACACCCACCGCTTTTCAGCCAGCATATATAAAAAGTACGATTTGACACGGCCGGGAATAAGGTCCAGAAAGTGCTCTTATTCCCAGTCGATGTAAAATTCAATAATATTGTTCCCAAAATGAGAGGTGTGAGTAAGAAAGGTGAACAATTTTTCAGATGTGCAACAAAATGAAGTTTGGTCAATTTCCCACGTGATAGCAGATTTGTTTGGTGGACCAGATAGAAGAGCGATGACGTAAGGTTACCATCAATTCGGTCCAAGTGATCAGAAATCACCACCAAATGAAAACAACTCCTACACAATGTATTTTGTTCATCTCGACCTTTAAAAAGCTACTGAGAGAGTGATGTGCATGAGATATTTGTTCCATAACAGTTTCATCCCTTTCATACCTACACAAGTAACTCATGCTCCAGCAAGTCCTTTACATTGTATACCACCATATCCCACCGCTTTAAACCGAAGTCCATCTTCTCATTCTGATACTGACACGTCGGAGTGTACCCCGCCACAATAATAGCATGTAACTTACATGAAAAATAAACCCACTACTTCTCAGCTTCCATAAATACAGATCAAACCAGGCGTCTGTCACCTATTCATTCCAAAGCCATCTACGCACTTGGAAATTCCATGAAACCTTCCGTCGCACCCTCACCGCCGACTGCAACGGCAAAAAGAGTAGCTCCTTCCGTCTTACTCAGGTTTTTCCAAGCATGCCATCCTCCCCGTTGAATAACCACATCTCCCTTTTTGAAAATCCTTTTCTCCCCACTATTGGTCGTGTACTCCACTTCTCCCTCCGCTATATGTACATAATCAAGCGTACGCGTGCGATGCATGAAACCCTCTGTTCCATTGGGATTAGGTTCGATGTGCAAAAACGCAGCTGCGCTGCCACCCGCTGAGGGTAAGGAGACTATTTTCTCTTGCTTTGTGAGTTCTTGGTGTGCTTTGAGGTCGGTGTCATCGGTGAGTGAGGGTGTAGAGGCCGCAGAGTAGGCGTACCTCAATGTCAAGCCGGGATGTGTCGACTTCGTGACAAATGAGGTGGATTCAACAAAGGTGGTGATTTTCCCATCAGGGGAATTGGTGGTAATGTAACATTTGTTATCAAATTTTGGGGTGTATGAAGACATGTTGAGCCGATCTTCCTAGAACTATTTCAAGATATCCAGAATAAAGGTGTACTTCAATGGGAGATTGTTTTGATATCGTGGGCCTATGAGAAAAAAGGTGGGAGACGGCGGTGATATATGTACAACAATCAATGAGCTGATGTGCTATGGTGGACCTACAATGTTTTCGTTTGGTAGCCGATAAATTTGTGAACCACTCATGATAATGATCGGTGGATTTTAATGCTAAATCCGAAGACATATCACCGTTAACACTGTCCAACGCTGAGAGATTCGTACTTTTAGTATTGATTGGGTTGCCGGTAATATGTCCACTTTGCTTGGTATTCTGGTTTTGGGGGTCGTTGACAGGTAAAAGCATACATCTGCAATACTTTCGCCAATCAACGAAGCTTTAGAGGGGTTTCAATGTCCACAGCCGAAGTCACGGCGAATGAAGGAGATCAAACTCCCAGATTGTATGACAGCGTCTTTTTGAAAAGAAATAGTTTCTAGAAAGGCCAAACAAATATGCCATCTAACATACGAATAAATCCTTCAGGAAGCTATGACAGCTTACCCGAGCCACCCAATGTTAATTCATGACTTGTAATGAACGATCTCACTGAAAATTGACCAGTGCGGGGTAAACAATCACCCACTCTTGCATTCTCATTGTTGAATCAATTCTGTAACAACCATGAATCCTTCATTCGCCCAAAAGAAACAAAAACCCTCAATACTATTGGCAGAATTGTCTATACCAGTAGTAGTTGTAGGCTTCGCAGGATTCTAAATAGGTAGCTAATTTGTGCCTCGTATCTCACTGTTCTGTCTCATGAATCTTTGTACACACACTCACTAGTGTGTAAATTGAAGAGGTGAGAATGAGCTATGCTCACAGCAATGTGCGAAAGAGGACAAATGTGTCATAAGCTCAATTGATTGTTGAATCAATACTTATAGCAATCCTCGAGTGAACCCAGCTAAGTTGTATTCTAACTTGGATGGAAGATATGGATGAACTCAAGAAAGATATGCGTGCAGTGCTTAATCAGCATTGAATCGTGACACCACTACAAAAGCATTTGTCAGACCTTGCCCAGGTGCAAAAATTCTCTACATTTTCCTCTCGATTTTCAAATCGCCACGGTTGATGAGAGCGGAGGTATAACTTTAAGAGGCACGCTATGCAGGCCATAGGCTGATATTTCAGGCATAATAACAAGTTGATGAGATAGTGGTGGAATAGCTGACCTTAGCAGATGAAAATACATGGCAATTCAGCTACTGGGTCAATGTCATATGCTTTAATGTATTACAGCTCCTACACTGGGTGACTGCATCAATTGATCGGTCATAGTCGAGATATGATACAAGCTTCCGATACCTCCATATATATCACCGGAGTCTTGCTCTGACCAACTTGTCTGTAGCATAGCATCTGGCTGATTGACCCTGTTCCGAAGCCATCGAAAGGGCTAGGACTTGTCCAATTTCTGGCACGGAGAATTTCACATAGACTCTCATCCCTTATGTCAACTGGCCTTTTAATTCAGATTGCTACACTGCCTCTTCCGGTGTCATACCTCAGATCAATATGGTCCAATTCTATTGCTTTCTTTAAAACCTTGTTGGAATTCGCTTTCTGGAGAGTTATCCACTTATTGGTCTCGTTTCTCTTGAAAATTGGTTGCATCTTCCCAATAAGTTTATTTATTGTCATATTTTGAGTGGGCGAAGGTGCTGGTACATTCTGGTATAGCGTTCATATTGGCACTGCATGTTTCTTCTATGCTTTGACTCGGCTTGTAGTCCATTCTTATCAAAAGTCAAAGAAATCTTCAACAGATTTTGGGCTAGCATTGCTTGACGGAAATCACAAAAGGCAATTAGAATTGAACCAGTCCCTAGTAGCGATTTGGATTCGATGATGCGTAACAGTGAAACCCACGCAATGAGAACACTCAGAAATAAGGAGTGGCTCGGATCATTCTCGCGAAAATCTCAAAAAATTCGATGACTTTAGAGAATGGCTCTAGAGAATAGTGATCACGCTATATAACATCAAATCGAGATCCAGTGTAACATAAAGAAGGGCTTGTAGATTTCCAGTTTCACAATTTGTGACTTTCCGACAACTTGATAAAATGCCCATCACCATGTATCAAACTTTTGACAAGACAGCTTATGTTACGGATCACTCTCTATTTCGTCGTCTTTCTTATGTCCAGAACTTCTCATGACTTCATTTCATTTTCCCACGAAAGCTTCCAATGGTTAGAATCCGCGCGGCACAGTGCCTGCTCACTTTCTTCCTACATATATTTCTCCTTCACATCTTAACTATCGAGACCTCCTTTTCTTTGTCAAATGTTTTTCACAGTTGTGCGATCCCAAAGCTCACAATGGCAGCCATAGGATTTCCCTCCAACTCTAAGACTGTCACCCTCCCTTCCGGCACAACTTACGCCTACGTTTACATCCCTAAGACTGATTCTCTCAGGTCCACCATTCTATTTCTCCATGGTTTTCCATCTACATCTTATGGCTGGCTTCATCAAATCCCCTACTTCGCTTCTAAAGGTTATGGTATCATTGCACCCGACCTGTTAGGCTACGGTGGTACTGATAAGCCTGACGCGCTAGAGCCTTATATTTTCAAGGCCATGGCTGCAGACATTGCTGAGCTACTCAATCACGAAAACATTGAGAAAGTATATGCGGTAGGCCATGATTTTGGCAGCCTTTTCTCGTCGCAAGTGATCAATTATCATCCTACCAGATTTCTTTCAAGTACCTTTTTGACAGTTCCATATGCACCACCAGGAATGCGATTTGATTTGGAACTGGTGAGGCAGGTGACAGAGCAAGAATTAGGATTCGAAAGGTTTGGATATGTGCGATTTTTCTTTGAAGAGGATTCTTGGGAATTAATGGATGAACATGTATGTGCGATATTTTGTCTTGTTCGAGTTCATCAGGTTTAAAGTCCAAAGTTTTATAACTGATACAAACAAGTCTGAAAGTTTTTTCTCCCTCATGTATGGCTCCGAGAAGGAAACAGCCAAGAGATTCTACCCCCTTGGTGCCCTCCCCGCCTCCCTGAAAAAGGACTACGTAGCTCCATTCCCAACCTGGTAAACCCCCCTCTATGTCTCCACTCGTTCTCAGATATTCTCAGGTTCCAGCTTCTGTGGCCCGACAAATTGGTACCGTTGTTGTTATGGACAAGGTCTAGGCATCCAAGGGGAAAAAGAGGATAAACTTGACTCCTAAATTCCATGCCGTGCACTTTTCATTGAGCAGAACCATAAGAGCGTTGTGAGGATGGAGAGTGTGTCAAAGCGTATGGAGTTGTTTGCGAAAGATTTGATCACAAAGGAGGTGGATACTGCGAGTCATTGGGTGCAGTTTGAGGCGAAGGATCAGGTTAATGAGTTTTTGGAAGAGGTTTTTGAGGGGAGATTGAAGTGAGGAGATCGCTAGATGGGATTGAAATATATTTTGTTGTGGAGTAAAGGTTGAGAGCGAGCCAGAGAATGATTTGAAACAAAAATCAAAAATCGAGATTTGTTTTATTTTTTATGTTTTATGTGTTCTGATGATTGCTCTATTCTATGCCTATTTCTCCATCTTTTATGTAACAAATGAAATTCATGATGATGCATGTTATAAATGATTGTTGCGAGGTTCCCTTTCCTATACCATCTCTTCCGAGCTCCAATATCTGCAATACCCAAACTCCAAAATAAATTTACCAATCCATATCCCAATCGAGAACCCAACCCCTTCCCCAAATATAATCCTTTTCTCTCCCTAGACCTCCATCATACCATCCCGACTTAACCTCTTTCCCTGCCAAACCTTCATTCCCGCAAAATAAGGACGGGAAGTATCAGCTCCGTCACTCGCGTAGAAGGTTTCAAATGCAGCAATCTCACTGGGATGAATATAGTGAAAGAGCAACATCATGTTAAGCATCAATGCTCCGTCGAAGATAATCAGGAACACCTCATGGCTTCTAATGAGTCCAGTGGTACCCGTCAAATTCTCCACCAAGCGGATCAAAGATCGAATGGCAATAAGAGCAGAAGCGATGTACATAGCCACGAGATGCCTCTTGTATGGGATACCATTACGGGGGGACTTTGGTTCCACGGTTGCAGAGGTGCGTTCTGAGGGATTCTGCGAGATATTGTATTGGAATTTCGCAGCTGTGAAGACAAAGATGGCAAGGAAGACTAATTGTTCTCCTAAACCCATCATGACAAGTCTGTTACCAAGTCTGATCCAACTGACGGGCAAAGTAGTCATGAGACGAAAGATGGAACCGACGATGAGGATGATAACGGAGAAACAATCGAAGAAAAGGAAGATCTTTTGAAATCTGCTGAGACGAATTGGAGACTGTGATTCGCCGCCCACAGCTTTGACGAGGTGCTCATAGTACATGTAGACTGCTGCTGCCATGATGGTTGGCGATACGAGAATACAGGTGTATTGAATGCCGAAAGGAATAACTGAGAAATTTGGTGATTCGAAGTGTGAAATTAAGCGGCATGCATAACCGATTGCTTCGACTATTGATGAATGTTAGTACAGTAGCTTCACTCTGGGGTATTTAGTGACTTACGAAGACCTCCAACTGCAATGGGGATGAAGAACTTGGTCTTTGATCGTGAGATTTGATATGTGTGTAGAAGTGTTGTCTGGACGAAAATTGCTGCGAACATAGCTGAAACTGCCATGATTGGTACATAGCAGTAGTATGCACACGAATCAAGGGTTGCTGTGGCCACCATGATTGCGGTTATTTTTGTTATTGAAGTATGAATCTGGGGAAGTGGAGAAAGATTTGAAAGTTATAATGGGAATTTAGATATCGGATGGATAGTATAGTATGATAAGATGTGTTGTGAAGATAGATTTCCTCGAGAGAAGACCCCTCATCTATATAGCAAGACATAGAATCCATCATGATAGCAGTCGCACATTATGTTGGCATTTCGAAAAGACCGTCTTATGTCGAAACACAATAATATTTCCTGGCGTCCCATATCTAGAATCAAAATAGCACATCTTGGCACAGCAAAGAAAAGTTTAAGGATATCTTGAGCCAATCAAATCGCCTCGCATATCGCATAGCGAAGTTTAACAGGGGATTTAGAGTAGTGCTTAGCTTAACAGCCCAAAGTGGGGTCTTCCAGAACCCCGAATACGCAAATGCGAAAGTTTAAATTCAACTAGCGTATACCGCAGCGATCCTCTAAAGACTTTCTCAAGTTTCATAGGGCTTAATGGAATTCGATCGACAGCTGTCAATTTGAAACTCCGATCTATAACCTCCGACTTTCATCTTATCATAGATATATTCCTGTCGATGATCAAGTGGCTTGGTGTTGGTGACAAAATGAGGGGAAAAGAACTTTGCAAACCTGGCAATATGTGGACAGGACGGTACAAAGGAGTAGGTACACGGAACTTTCCAGACTTCTGCTGCAGAGTTTCGTCAAGCATTGATTGCAAGGAGATGTGCCTGTAGTACAGAGTAAATAAACAATCATCAACGTTCCCCGATATATGGCTCGTGGATCTACCCCTTAGCCTGCCTTCAAATTTGCTTGGTAGAATTCAAGACTTTTCGCCGAAAACAGAGACCCAGATTTGAGTCTCCGCAGCGATCTAAGCTGAGGGCACCCGGTGGGCCTGTCTCCGCTGCGCTTCCTTTTGGGGGGCTTCTATTTTTCCGTGTCATGGCAGCAAGAACTCATCAAACGACTAACTGATTCACTGCTTGTTATCAATGTTTTGTATATCTATATACGAGAACTGCGGGTGGCTTATATTGTGGGGTCTACTCAATCTCGACGTCGCAGATCTTCGAATTCAAGGCGGCCGTTTGGGACTCCGTTTTCGTCCTCCTAACCTGGAACAACTCATACAATTTTTCATGCAATTCCTCAGATCGCGAAGCAAACATTCATGTAGCAGCAGGCGCTCCCATCATATTAGAGGTAATTGTGATTTCGTACGAAGCAAATGGTTACGATTGATCTCGAAACAACCTGTCGATCTTTCACTCGATATCTGCGGCGAGATAGAGGCGTTTACTCAAGGCAGTATTCATAAATGCTGCGATACTCAATACATATTCTTCAACACCTCGGTTCAGAGTTGGTTGTTTCGTCGAAGTTGTGATGGACGTCAGTTTCGTTAGTCTAGGAAAATAAGACCAATAGTTTGATGATCAATCAAGGCTGTATCACACAGTAGCCATGAACCACACACTCATACGTTCTAGTTGGTCCACTCGGTATCTCCATTCGTCATGAACTTTCAAGATTATAGGTATGACGTTCTCATTCCAGCTATAGAATTCGCAACTAATATCTTGGGAGATGTTCAGAAGAATGCTCCTCAAGTAAAGCAGATTATCGTTACCTCGTCCTTTGCCTCGATTGTAGATCTGGATAAAGAGGCTTAGATCTGGCTATATATACAGCGAGAAAGATCGGAATTCGACTATCTATGATGTTGCAGCGAATACCCAAACACCAATCGAAGTGGGTATCGAAAGCTTTTGCTGAAAAGCCAACATGGGATTTTGTGAAAAGAAACAAGCCCCACTTCAATCTGTCTACCATCTGCCCCCTTATGGTATACGGACCAAGTGCGCAGAATGTCACATCGCGTGACAATCGTAATGCTCCCTCGCAGATATTTATCCCTTCGATAGGTTGGAGATCATTGTCTAAGATATCAATTCCTTTGGCTGTGCTGATATCCATGATGTGGGAGAAATTCATGATCGCGCTTGTCTAAATCACATCTCCTGTGGCGTAGGCTTCAAAATGATAGGATTCAATGGTCTTGTTTTAACTTAAGTCCACAATGCGCTAGCTAACTTCGTACTAGCTACTCCACATGAGCTAAACATTCATTTTTGTTTGCAAAGTGCGCAATAGCAGCAACGGCAGATTTCCGCCGCGGTTGCTACGAAGTCACGATAACAAACTAGATAGGTTGATCCGACCGTCCTATGGGCCAAGCTTCATAACAGGAAATTTCAACTCACTTCTACTCTTCTTCACCAACATCTGATCTACCTGCCAGGGTGTCTGTGGCTTCCCTTCTTCAAACACTCCTCCAACTGGTCTATAATTAATATAAAAATTAAATGATCCCAATTCATGCAGCAACCTGTTCCATTCTCCACTTGCGTTTTTCTTTTCCAGGCTGATTGACAATTTCATGAGAGTTCTGAATCCATGTTTTTCATAGAGACTGCGGCCGTTGTCTGATGCCTGAAATTTGCAGGGAACTCAGCATGGATTGGAGAGCTTTCCAAGATATCACGGAAAGAAAGAAAGAGAAATCAACGCTGTATTTCGCTTACCTCGATGAATCCTTCTAAGCCCAACTTATCTGCCATGTTGGTGCCCCAGTCCATCAGAAGTGTGCCGACACCTTTTCCTCTGTACTTTGGATGTACTGAAGTTTGGTTCAGAGCTACATGGAAACGGCTAGGTTACGACAGTTTTAACAAAGCTATGCAAATTACAAAGCAAAATCAGAGAAAGATTGGCCTACCTATATGAGGTCTATTCATCCATTGTTGCCGAGGTGTATAACACTGTTTCATAAACTCTGTGGCAAAATCCCTACCTTCTCCTTCCGGCCACCAAGTTGCAACAATCTTGGGAAGTTCATTAGGCCATGGCATCTCTGTAAATATAAGCCACTGAAATTTTAGCCCATCATCAGCATTATAAAGGTACTAATGGATAGGAGGAAAATTACCTGACAAGCACCGATAACTGCACCACTCTCGTCGACTACATAAATCCAATGGCTCACACCCTCCTTGTATGCCAAATGAGAATTTCATGCTCTATCTTTGTCGGCCAAGACAGCCGCCTCGCGATCTTGAGCTGTAGGACCATGTACTGGATGGAAAGGTTGGAAAGAAGATATGTAGGGCTCGTGCCAGGCAATCCAAGCTAAATCGACAATTGCGTCTGATTCGGCGCGAGTTGTGACTTCGTGGAGTGTGTATGTTGGGGACATCTTGCATACATATGGGATTATGAAAGCAGGTTCTGTTTTAGAAAACCAGTAATAATGAGGAAAGGCCTTGCTCTGCCCCTGGGAAACATGATTCCTGGGGATACATATATAGTAATATAACTTTTGTCTTATGAGGCGCCAACAAGATAAAAGATCACTCTGATCAATCAAGATCAGCAACCGAATCAAGATTCGAACAGTCTTATCTTGTTGGGCCTATTTTGAGGTTAGTCTTGGTGCGAGGAAGACTATTTCCCGCTTATGATTATGCATGCATGTTGGTGGCCCGGTAAGTAGCCTAGTACGTAGCTAGGTACGTAGTCCGTATCGCAATATGGCCCTTGAACTGTCACTGAAATCATGAGCAAATTAATTGAAATTACTAACTATCGGGAATGTTCTGCGAAATTTATAAGCTAATCATCGCCCAGAGTCTCGTGTCTCTGCATTCTGGCAAAGGTCGTATTAGACAATGCTCCAGAAAGTTCAATTGAGCCCTACTCATGAGGTTTTAGGCCTTCAAAAGACCTATTTTCATAACTGTGATTCTCATAGTTCTTATCAAGATTAAGAACAACTCTCACTCAGCGTATTTAATCAGGAATGCTGAGGAATATTACCAAAAACATCATGCTATCGCTCTTAAACTTACAGGTCTCCACAGAAGTATAGTCGCACATCAAGACAGCATCAATCTGGGCGTCTCTAGAAATTTCCGTTCAGAGAATCATTATGAGCAGGCGCGACACCAAGATTCTCTACCCCAAAACGAAAAAGAGGGGTACCGCTAGGGCTACGGTCGCAAACCTAAAAATACACGACACAACGAACCTTTGAGGAGACCACAACTTTAACAATATCATAACATCGCATCAAGTGGTGTTAGCCCATATTAGGTGTGTTCAATCGAAGCACATCTTAAGGGCATCAAAGCAGCGGGGTTACACTAATCCCAGCAAACATGGTAACCTCAACTCTTAAGCAGACCGCTGTTGACGGTTTGACTTGAAAATACAATTCATATCCAATTTTATTTCTGGCTCGGCAAAACAGCAAGAAATCTTTCTGCATATCGCTATATTTCCATGTGTCAAGGGGAAACAAACGCCAAATCATTCTTCACTGCGCAAGCACCAGGGCGAAAGCTCTTTGCGGAGTAACCATGCATCTACGGGCTTACCGAGTATCTGATTTTATTGATTGAAACGACGAGTAAACATTCAAATCCCATATTCTCTTGAACTATGGCTCTTCCCTGTCGTGATCCTAGTCGTTGTAGCTCCATTGATGAGATTGTCGCCGCATTCACCGCCATCCCCCGCCAAAAAGGTAATCCTTAGATCGGACGGCATGGATTTTTAAAACACAAGATGAACCCGAAAAAGGCATCTCATCTAGCATTTTGTTTCAAGACGATCGAATCAACTAAAGTAATTCCGTTTTCGCCGCATGATTTTGGAACGTATTGTGTTTCAGATCCAGCCGCACTCGACAAAACATAAAATGGCTACCCACACACCCCAGTATCACAGCTTATCGTTGCCGATCTTGATATCATGCAAGCAGATAATTATGCAGGGAGAGTTCCTTAAGAGGGCGCATTGTTTCGAAACTACACAGCTATTAGCCCTCTCGCTTTGCCCTACGAACTGCATGGATCTGAGTCCAGAGTACATACATAGACGGTGGCGATCAATCACAGGTTTAGGCTCAGAATTGATGCGGGTCATCAAACATATCATTGTTAACTTTATATAGGGCCAGCATAACATCTATATATGGCTATCCCTCACTACAGAACACACGACTCAGATTTTGGCCACACTAGCCGCTATGAACATGTTACCGTTGACGGATAATCAGGAGAATACGTTGAAAAGTTGGGCCTCAAATAACCTGGGCAGGCCTCGGGATGGCTTCATGGCTTTTTTAATGAGCGCGACAGGTCTACAGCAAGAACAAATAGATCGTTGGTGGACCAGTCAAGAGAATACTCGTAAGTAAAACATCTTTCTAGCTGGTACGGAAAAAGTTCCTCATAGTTGATGCTAGGCCCCAATATTATAATTACGTCTGGAGAAGTAGGGCTACCTCCTGAGATTGACGCGTATGGTCCTGAAAGCCGCAATTCCAAACGTGCACACCCCGATTTTTCAGACTCGACACCCATTCTACTGGGCAACAACATGCAAGACTTCAATGCAGTTTTTTCCGGTCTTGTTGATTGGTCTCATCTCGAACAATCATGTTATGATTTGCATGAACCCCCCTCCACAGATTTGATGGATTTTCACCCCCACGAAAATTGGTGCGATCAGTCGACGGAGAATGGTCTCCTTCACTCAGATACTATGACATCCTCCGATACCGATTCAGTATCGTCGATATCATCAGGTTATGGGAGTAAGCGCACTTCAAACAGATCATCCGGACGTACTTGGGGCACTACATCAACGCTTTTCTCCGTAGACGAAGCCCAGGAGGCAGGCCCAACTAACATACCCCAGAGTTTCCAGTATCATCAGACCATACAGCCAGCAAACTTAGCTTCGGTTTCAAATTTACAACATAAATTAGCTGATGATCTCGATACAGGCGAGTTCACTACTCGACACCACAGCTTAGAATCTAGCCCTCAACCACCCACAAGCTTGAGACGCAGATCAAATACCAATCTCAATTCTAAGAAACTACCGGATATACCTCAAAAGTTTTTGAGATATAGCTGTACTATATGCGGTCAGCCATTTGAACGTAAAGGTGCTAAGGGCGACTGGAAAAGGCACGAACAGACAAAGTGCGAGCAACAGAAACTGTGGTACTGTATGTCTAAAGAGCCCACCTTTCAGGCACTTAATATTTGGTATTGCATATTATGCAACCATGCTGATGTGAATCGCAATGAGATGATTGGCCATCTCATTAACAAACACCGATTTCAAAATTGCTGGAGTAAACCTTTGCCTGAAAGGAGCCATCCTAGGAAGGACAAGTTAAGGGATCATTTGAAGAAACATCATGCTTTATCGGAAGGATCCACTGGTTGGGAAGCATGGCATCAAGATTTGCCCGAAAAGAAGGCTTGGGGCTGCGGCTTCTGTGGTGGTTGCTTTTTCACTTGGGATAGTAAGTCACATGTTCATCTCCATCTGTGATAGTGTTTTTCTTTTACTTCTTTTATTTTATTTGTGTGGAATTGACCTGGTTGACGATATGGATTTTAAATAATTTGGGCTCATGAAAATCGATTTTTACTAACCTCAAACAGCAAGACTTGACCATATTGCCGAGCACTACGAAAAGCAAGGTCTTGATGTATCACAATGGTCATTAACGAATGTAATCAAAGGCTTGCTCAAACAACCTAGAGAATGGGATGTATTGACTGCTTGGAACACAATCGTTGGTCACAATGACAAATCCTGTACATGGTCAGATAATGACGCTCTGATGTTGCAGCGCAAATTAGAGTATCGCGAGGGCACGCCACAGAGTCTGGCCGAAGAGGCGAGAAGATTGGCTAAAAGATCTCCTCACAACTCCGTACCGCAGACTTGGCCCCTCTGTGAATCTCGTGCAGTAAGACTAACACGAGATTTGTTGACTGAGCCTCCGAGAAAGAATCCTTTAAACAGGCATGGCGGCGTTTTCTTCTAGGGCACATGTTAAGCACGCAGATTTTGGAATACCTGGCGATAATTATGATGGATATATTTAATGGTCGAGTGATATGAATGGTAGAGTTGTATGCAAAAGCAATGGTTTGTGGGAGCTGGCTATCCACACCCTAGAGGTTTTCGATTCATCAGTCGATGTCTGCATGAGAACTCTATCGTCTTTCAGAAATTCACACCTGAGAATGAGCGTAGCCTAGTGCTGAACGCTATCGATGAATTCATCATTTGCTCAGATATTAAAGCAACCTAGACGATGAATAATGAAGCTAAAGGAGAAAGGTTTCGGGCTGGAAAAGACAGTAATAACGATGTGGTAATTCAAAGTCTCCTAAATCAGGTTTCCGACGGGGCTGGTGGTGGTTAATATAAATTTAAAGTTTATAAATAAAAAGCAGACTTCAGGAAAGTTTTTAATCATAACAATAATATAATTTCTTTCATCGCTCCGTCCAAGACGCAGAAATCGAATTATGTCAGTAAGGTCTTTGAATGATGACTTTGATCAGTCAGAGAAAATGATAGAAGTGATGTGAGATTGTAGAAAATTGGAGAGACTCAGTATCAACAGCTCTGTCGTATACAAGACTTATTGTGAAAAGTTTACAGCATACTCTCGATGATACATTTCACCAGGAATGTCTCCCGATTTTCGATGGACATGTAACTAGGTCTCTACTTTTATTCTTATCCAGGATTGAGGCAGCTCTGATATTGGTTCCTACCAACTTCATGTCCAGACTTGAAACAAAATACCAGAGTATCTCAGAAAAAAAGAGCGAGGGGACCGAGATGGATCCTGCGTCATGACACTATGTGTTCGACCATCGGAATTCGGATCTGCGTGGAGAAAAATCTCGCTCAGAGAATGAATTATTGTGAAATTGGGTATGGCACATCGAGCCGATGAAGATAATCAATTTCCAATCCATTTCGCATGACCATTGCTTCCACTGAGTACTAATCAACCCAAACTTTGATAATTGAGTACACACCACGGAAAAACCTGACCATAATTCCACCCCAGAGAGGTATCATAGTTCAGTCATCTAGATTCTATTATTGGTGTTTGAAGTGCTATTGCAGATTCTACTGTATGCTTTCAATGGAGAAGATAGGTAAACCAAATTCTGCTTGGGATATTTGTTCGTTCAGAACAGTAGATTATGGATCTTGCGAGAAAGCTGGTTTGTTAATCAAGATACAGGTGTTTGAGTTGGTGAAGTCATGATTGACACGGAAGTTTTGAAGAAAGACATGAACATTGAAAAGAGGCTAACTTTGAGAAGGATGCATGCTGTCTCCAGGGTGTGTGATGAGATGGAAAATTTCATGGATTCGGAAACATGTATTGATCTTGGGACACATAAGAAAAACGATACTCTACAATTCAAATCTGCTACTTGTACTTTAAGACGAACGCTTGTAGGGTGGAAAACTTAGATTTGGGTGTTTGTAATACTTCTATCTACTTTTCAAGGGCTGGAGGTTCCACATGCTAGCAGATCTTTATCATTACTCAGAGAGATCAAACTAGTTGAAAAGGTTTTCCATTTTGTAAATTCCAACGCAGTACTATTTACTTGCCCCTGTGTTTGAAGATAACAGCCACCTCAAAGTGAACTAATATAATGAACCTGATTTTGAGTGGAATGTTGCTCTTTTGTGAAGTAAAGGAAGAGAAGCCGAATAGATGTTCGTGAAAGCAAGACGATGATTTTTTCGAATGATCGAGATTCTATCATTGAAAGTTTCCTTTCCTTTAACTTTCAACGATCGAATTTCATGACTGACTTTCCGACTTCCTTATTGCCCACAAGACATCTGAATGTGAGATTGTCTCCCTTGCCACCGAAGATGATTTGTTCTTGAAATGAAACCTGATGTACCCATTGATGAAGTCTGGTATTGTACCTTTTCTTGCTGAATCGACTGAGATCAACACCCTTACCTATAACTGAATAGATAAGACCAACCGCCTCGATCCCTATATTATGTTAATCAAGCTATCTCATATAAACGGGACCAACATACGAGAATCATTTTGATATTCGGGGGGATTTTCTGCTACACAAGCATACAAGGTGCTAGTAAAGACCAAATCCACCCCAGGTGTATACTCGCGGACGAGATCAATGGTTCTAGAGGTATCCTTGGTTATTTCAGTGCCCTGCGATGTTTTTGTTAGCGAAACTTATTCATTGGAATATGCTATATAGTGCCACGGAAAATGACCCGCTGAATGTGTCTTGCATTCCGACGATCATGAACTGAACAGGATGATCGAAAATCAGCTCGTCAAAAGGCTTACCTTCAATATCAACCATTTCATTCTGTGAATGCACATCTTCTCGTCACCCCACGAATCAATGCATGAATCTTTTTCAGAGTCTATACCTTCTCTAAAAGGCAATTGCAACGAGATACCGTAATGACGACGTAATCGCTTGCTCCGAGGCGCAATTCCTTCTAACCCACGCAAGGCAGCGCCACGCACAACAGCTGATTGTCTTCAGATAGAATTAGAACAGCAACAAACTAAAAATTCAGATGAATTGTGACTTACGGATGCAAAGGGCGCATCAAAGTTATGTTGCCATTTTGTCTGCACCACTTTTTCAACTGTTTATTAAGGTGTGGCGATTCACCAAAGCCTCCGACCAGTATGACACGCTAAATTATCATAGATTTTAGTAAAATATCCTTAAGTTCTGTTCAGAATCGGAATCAAAACATACGTTGATTCTAGCATTTTTGGTTTCCTTTGCTGCTGCCACTTGCTTTCCCACCAAGCTTGTAATTTCTGCAATAACGGGATCAAACAAGTCCTCCATATCTTCGCTGGAGGTTTGTTAGTGAGATGAACGCTTTACGAGGGACACAAGATTCTTACTAGCTGAGCAAAACAAGTCGATCTTCCGTGTCGTAATGATCAGAATCCTGAACATCAAGATTTAGAGGGCCCAGCTCTCCTACTTCTCTCTCATCGTTGCGTCCAAAATCCCGCTTCAATGCTTCGAAGGCCGTCATAAATCTACTACCTGGTCCTTTTTGACCAAATGGTAGATCATCAAATGCTAAACCAAAGCGTTTGGAGAGCATAAGGTGTAGATTTCGATCGATGTTTGTTGAACCACATTTTCCACCTGTCCAAAACATTAAAATCCAGTTACAAAAGATTGGTTTTGTTGAGTTGGAAAAAGGCGACTTACCGATGCCAACACATAGTTCGTCGAAGATAAGGTATGGCTGCACCTGAATAATTGTGTACGTAGTAATGTCGACAGTTCCTCCACCACAGTCACATATAAGTATATTCTCAGTGCACTGAGTTCGTTAGTACCTACCACCAAGGTACGCGTACTTAGACTTACGGAAATTGGATTGAATGAATCTGATTTGGCGTATTCCTTCAACGTTGCGATTGCTGCAGCTTCAGGCTCGGCAATGGTGTAGATTTCGTCTCCTGGTCTCTTCCCAAAACCAGCGTTTTTTGCTGCTTTCAAGGTAGCATCTTTAGCCTCTTCTGACCATACAGCAGGCAATGTTACCCAACATTCCATCCGAGTATTTTCAAATGTCAGATCGGTCATTTGTTCCCGCAATATACCTGATACGTGCGTGTATACTTCATGCAAATAGTCTTCACAGACGCCTGCTGCATCTCGAAATGGAGGTAATTGCAGCATGCCACTACCTGTCATACTGGCAAGGGACGGGTCGTCATGCTCCATCACAGCAGCATTTTTATCAAGTAAAAGTTTGGTCCATGAGTAAGACTTCATCTTCGAGGTAACCTCAAATCCCCACTTGTTGTTTTTGATCTTTGAATTCTCCTGGCTATACGCAATTCTTGTTGGAGTCTTCCAGGACACATGAGGATCTCCAGGCCATGGAGACATGATGATAATATCCTCTAGGCCAGCTTTATCTGTGGTTACATAACTGACGCCTGTAGCGATGTCAGAGGAGAACAGTGTGAGGTTTGAGTTTCATGCCTGAATATGTTGTACCATAATCAATTCCAATGACGATTTTATGACCACTTCCTTTTGAAGTAAGAGAACTCATAGTCTTTTGGGGGGGTTTGCGGTTGCTCATGGTGATTGTGGTTACTGTGGTAATAGACCAGATTGAAGAACTTTCTGGTGAAATTTTGGCGTTGCCAACAGGTTGTTGTATCTTTGAAATTGAGAGAAACTGAAAGAGAGAGGTCATTGTGATATCACAGGCACCTCGCTTTTGTTTACTAGCCTGGAGTAAAAAAGCACGTGCTAAGCACGTGCTAAGCTAGTTCAGACGCCAGAATGTCGAGAGAGTCAGTGATATATAGTGGAGCTACCAGTTGTTGATTGGAGCGTTTTAATCAATATTCACTTTAGTTACGTCTCTGCTCGATCTTGCCTTCGTCTTTGCCTCCTCACCTTCTACACTCTTACCATGTTTTATCCAAAGCTATCGAGGTAAGACTAAGCATCCCTGTGGTGGCAGATTCCGTACCTTACAAAGGGATCCTTTCGTAACTGCCATAAATTCTACAATACTTTCATCATATTGAAAACAACCTTTTTAAAATATTGATAGGATCAAACTCATCTTCGTATCTGACGAAGCTTATTTTAGTCAATAGAGTTTTAGTGATTTTCTTGATTTTCCTGATTTTTGAAAGCTTAATAAAAAGTTTTCGAATTCGATTAATCATCGGAACCTATAAGTACATATATTATATTCTTACACTTTCTTTATTCATACATTCTATATTGTTATAATATAATAGTAAAGCTTGTTATCAAAGAATATTGATAGTTTTATAACTTATAGAATAATTGTGTGAACGCAGGTGAATGACTTCAATTCAACGACCGCTGTATCACTTAAGCGAATGCGAAAGAGACTAGCTATTTCGGTAGCCCTTATTTAAGGCCTACTATTTCCTGTACATAGCTAGCTCTTTAGACAGAATACAATATTGACAATTAGGACCTACCATTGAAGGTACTACGTCACCTGTACTCTTCTCAAACCAAGAATAATCTAGTCCCCTTTAAACTTTCGGCTAGCTTCTTTAACCTCCTCTCAACTCCTACACTTATTCTCCTTTGTTTACCAATACGAAACTCTAATATTCGAAGATTCTAAAAGTTACAAGTTCCCTTAGAACTCTATAGTTTCATTTTTTTCTCTTAAAATTCAATAATAAATGGGTTACAAAAACTATAAAAAAATTTGTCAGTAATAAATCGGGCTATTTGTTATTGATGAATAGAACTTTAATATCGTAACTTACGTAATAGAAATCTGTATGGGAATCTATATTGAATCTTTTTTCGTTTGTAGTATTGATTCTGCTACCACAGGGGCATGGTTTCTGAATTCCCGGAAAAGACAGGCAAGCTCCCCTTCCAAAGCAAAAATCGAATAACAATGCAGCAAGAACCTCCCCTTCCGAGGCCATCATCAACCGCAAAAGGTAAAAGAGGGTTAGAAGTTGATCCACATTCGATGGCGCAAGAAGGCCCAACAAAGAGTAGACAATTTTCTCGAGGTTCTGACACCGAAGAATCTGAGTACAAAGAAGATTTGATATCAATCCGAGAGACGGAGGAAAAAGCAAAGAGAACCGAGCGATACATAGAAAAAGGTAGATATTCCCATACATATTGGGAATCTCACTAATACCACCCTGTTTCTATAGAAAATCCGCATTCTATGATTGCAAAGGCTTTGCGCAAGGTTTTGCCAGGCTACAATACTGAACGTTCTCTAGCGGCATCTAAAGAGAGACGTCCACATGAACGACATAATATTTCTAGCTATGGAGACAACTCTTCCCAGCCGCGTCAATCAGCCGGGCGTACAGTGGAAAATGTACCGAGCATGAGAGTACAAAACCAATTCGCTTTGCTGAAGGAAGACTATACTCAACAGCTTCAGAAAAATGACAAAAAACACGAGGCCGAGAGGAGAAAGCTCGAAGACTATGTGAAGATCCTTGAACTTCAGGTCCAAGACAGGGAGCAAGTCGCACGCACATTACAAGCAAGAAACGGACAACTTGAGTTCGAAAAGCAGGACATAGAAGAACAGCACCGAACCTTCATTCGGAAACAACAGGAAACAACATTCCGACAAATGAAAAGCTCACGTTGGGCGCCCCTTGAAGACAGTAAAGTTATTGAAGAGTTCGATAGACTCAAAAGAGACATAAGAAACTGGGCGAAAAAACACTCGAAAAATGAGATGCCTACTATCCTGGGGGTGCTTGACATGCACGAACGAAAGGCTCTAACAGATGTCCTGAAAGATGTGGTTGCCTTTGAAAATAATGAACTTCCTCAAGGATTGTCTCCAAAAAAGGCTCCAGTACTACTTCTGACTGCTCTCATCTCTCATAATGTTTATACAACCTTGTTTCGAGAACCGTTCTTCTTTCTCAGGGGAGAAAGCGTCTTGTACTCAAACCTGAGGTCTGTCCATAGAGCTGGTCTACAATGTAAGTAAACCCAACAGTCAGTCGAAAACACTTAAACTGACTTCCTTAATAGCAAACATCGGAGATGCCAGTACCTGGCGATCCCAAACTTTAAGACTCCTTCTGCCGCCAGCAGACAGTGCTTCAGGAACGGAAATGGAGTTACATCAACATACTGAGCAAATGATACTCAATGAAGCTGACCAACAAGCTTCAAAGTTTCTTAAAGGTGCAGCTCTATATCTTATCAGCAATGAAGCTCGAGCCGACGCTGGAGACAAACTCAAAGCTATCTATCGAGAGGCAGCCACTATGTCATACAAGCTATGGTCAAGAAGAACAGGTTTGACGTGCACTACTTTAAACAACTTGAACCATCCAACTTTTGAACCAAATAGCAAATATATGGTTGCACATTCCTCGGTTGATTATGAAAAGCATGGGGATTTGCTCAATGGAAAACCTATTAGTATAATTGTGCATCCATGCTTGATTGTCTCCGGGACAGATGATGCTAAGGATTACGACCAGCAACGTGTATGGGCACCAGCAGAAGTATGGCTTGATAGCAGGATCTCATCTGACGATTAGTACACTACGGTTTTTATTGCACTTGCGATAAATAACCGAAGCTAGTTCTCAGGGTGGATGGTGGATGGGCTATTGGTGGAGGTCGTGGGAGCCAAAGTTGAACCGTCGGAAGACGTCAACATTCTAGCTGATTTACAAAAGGTGTTGTTTTATGATTGCGATGTTTGCTGATTGCTGATGAAATCAGCTCTGAGGCCTTATGGTGGATGACAGGCAGCATATTCATGAAGGCTGAGAGAAAACAACCAAAACGGTACTAGACATCGAGATTCTAGCGGATATTCCAGAGAATATTCCCAAAAGCGTTGATATTACAATTGCGATGGTTTATAGCTTAAGCAAAATGTATGAAGTTCATAACATCCTGTTCGTTGAATGTTGCGTGTGAGATCCTGTGCAGATTGAATGAGGAGTGAGGTCAGAAAAAACAGATTTTAACCTTGCGCCGCTGAGACAAATCCGATCCGAAGTTTAGCCGACTGGGATCCAATCTTGCGTGGAAAGGGGTGGGATTGCTCGGATGTACTCCATACTCTGAAATGTGTTAGCATCGAGAGATTTTCTGCTAGAAACACAAACGAGGTTACAAAGAATCATGATTTCTTTCTCTATTCCGGCTAAATCATAGTTGGGGTTACATAATTTCTCAGAACCCCACGAACCCTAAGTACCTAGGTAAAATGCTGAACTTACCCGGCAGGAGCAACCCTTGTATCATTATTCGCTGAGTGAGACCAGCTGGCTGTTGCAACAACGAAGATAAAGTTTTCCTCTGGATGTAAATATCAACTCATGATCTACACGCACCCAAGAACAAACCTTAATTATATCCCGTGTCTTTTGCCCCATCAACGCCCTACTGCTATAGCGCGCGCTACGAGACTGAATGACCGGACCCAATTTATCTGTCTATTAATATCACACTGAAAAGTATTATGGCTTTCTATCTTCCACAAGACCAAGTTATATTACCATACGGGCTACTCTTCGTGAGTTTTCTTTTCCGTTTTGATAACCTCAACTCTATAATCCAAGAATTTCCAAAAGCAGGAGCAATAACTCTTCCACCCAACTAACACCCACAGAACGCCATCATCAGTTTCTACAACTCCGCCCAATGTTTTCTCTCCCTCCACGCCACCAGGAAACTCTTTTTCGGTCCACATTCCACCATTCCCTCTTCCTCTTCCCCTAAAACCACCACCCCATCTTCTCATGAAGCAACCGCCCTCTTTGCCCGTACCTTCGGCTGCTACACCCTCGTGAGCGGTATGCTCTGTTTAATAACAGCTTACAATCTTTCCTCTCCTGAACTATAGTTCCTTACTTTGTAAGCTTATGTGGTGATAGCAAGCTATTGGGCAATGGAATGGTTGTATTTCGGGACTGTGGCTTTTGGGCCTGCGTTATGCGCGAGTATTGTTATAGATGGGGGAGGGGTGATTATGATGTTGTGGGGATGGGATCAATATTAGGGTCTGAGGTTTCGGGAATCGGGAATATGATGTGAACTGCGAGAGTGAAGGGAGGAAAGCTTAGTTTTATGATTAATGACTGTATGTGTTGTTTTTTTTTAAGAAAAGAAACGATCTACTGGTGCAAAAGATGCATCACGTGCTTCTAATCAGATGATTCTACAAGTCTATGTATGGTACGCAGATGGCATCTCCACTCCCAAACTAATCGTACATGGAATATGCTTTTGATCGCTTAACATTTAGAGCGCTAGTATACACTGCATCTCATCCCCCCTAAGAAATTGTACAGATGATCTTCCCCTTACTAGTGTTTTTCTCCATCTCCTTATGGGCCTCAACCACCTTTTCCCACGGGAAAACCTTATCCACAAAAATCTTGAAGGTACCATCCTCAAATTTAGGAAGGTATTCTTCCAACTTATCTCTTAATTTGCCCTGATAATCCACATCTCTACTCCTCAACGTACTTCCTTCAAATCTAACTCTCTTAAAAATGAATGCACCCATATCAACACCACTTGGTAATTTTGTCCCACTCATTACTCCTAAAAGCACAACTCTCGCATCTTTTGCTGCTACATCTAGATCTCCTTGGAAGTAGTTTGCTCCCACGAAATCAACAATAATATCAACGCCTTTGCCATCTGTAGCAGTGGTAATTTCCTTGGCCCAATCTTGTGTTTTGTAGTTGAAGCCTGCTGTAGCTCCTAATGTACTAACGCAGAAATCGATCTTTTCTTGTGAGCCCGCTGTTACATAGATAGCTGATGCGCCGGAGTTCTTTGCGAGTTGAATACCGGCGATGGAGACGGATGATGCGCCTGCGTGCCAGAGAATGGATTTTCCTTGGGAAAACTCGCCGACGAGATACATAGCTTGAGTAGCTGTTATCCATGTCTATTTCGATTGTGTTAACTCAATCCGTAAATGATATCTAGAGAGGTATAGATATAACGGGTGATATCATACCTCAGGAATACCAGCTGCCTCTTCCCAACTCAAATGATCCGGTTTCTTCAAAAGCATATGCGTGCTCACAGCAAGGTACTCCGCATATGCACCTCCATACGCCAAACCAAAAACCTCATCTCCAACACTAAAATCCTCTTTAATATCTGTGCCTAAACTTTCAATCGTACCAGAAAACTCCACACCAAGAGTTTTGGGAGCTTGTGGTGGAACGGGATAGAGACCTTCACGTTGGAGAAGATCCATACGATTAAGACCGAAAGCTTTGACTTTGACGATAGCTTCGCCCGATTGAGCGGTAGGCTTGGGGGTCGAATCATTTATGAAAAGGGCGTCGGCATGGCCTTTGCCATCTTTGATATCTGGGGAGTTATGTTAGTTAATCTTGCTCTCATTGGCGCGCAGTTGCGTGTAGCTGGTGGGAACGCCAAGAATAAGAGCTTAAGTATCCAATGCATTGAATTAAAAAGTGCATACCAACTGCTCGCATAGTTTCAGGCATTGTGCTATCTATTTTATCGCAGAAAATAACTGGGGATATATTCTGAGATGGGAACAGAATTGTCTTGGAAGAAGATCAATGCCAAGGGGCATTTTGATGTTTATATTGTGATGTGGTGGGGCCGCCCAATGACGATAGCGGGGTAGCTAAAATTCCTGCTTACAAAACATGTTAAAATAGTGACGAAAGGTATCCGAAATTCAGTATTTGTGCCTAGGTCATTATTAGTGCACACCTTTCGGGTATTTAAGTCCGATTCGAGTTCGCGTATCCCCTTTTTTTCTTAGGTAGACAAAGACTCTGGCAGTACAAGCTCTCTCTTTCTGCGTCAAACACAAGAATCATATATATGGTTCATTGATATCTAGCATCCAAGGGTAGAAGACGGCTCATACATGCATCCCTTGGTAGCTTCGAGAATATGTCCTCGCGTAGTACATTCTTATATCAATACATCCATACCATTCGCACATCATATCCTCTACAACGGGCCTCGAGGTCAAACATCATTCAAAACATCAAGTAGAGTATAGGTAGTTTCTGTTCTAATTTCCATTACAGCCAAACCATTTTACGATCCCCACCAAAAGGACACCAAACAAACCGCCCACATCATTCGTTTGTGGTTGTAATGTGCCGGCATGTATTTAGGAAATATGGGTCGAATAGGAAGCTCCTCCATATGCTTGATTTTGAGATCAGCTATTTACTATTGAGTAGGTGTTGACCTTGGAATTTGGGTCAAAACGACTGTTCTTTTTCAGCTGATTCGTGCATTATGATGGCTTGAGACATTTGGATGAAGCGAGCGCCTCCTAATGTGCTTGCTTATTTTCATCGAGTTTGACACGAATAAACATTGCATGTAATGGTATCCAAGCAAAAGGGTTAGCATTTAGGAAGAATAGCAAGTAGTAATGGAATCTGAATTCGGACGGAGAGCATGGGAGCGTAATATGAGATGGCCAATATGTACAATTAAGTTATCATGAGATGCTCGAAAGTGGCAGCGCTGCCATTGTCTTCTTTAGGAAGAACGGGATATATCTACATTAGGTTCACGTGGATTAAGGATCACTCGACGGTATGGATGAAATTATGTTTGAGTTTGAAAGAATGTGTGTTTTATTATGAAATGACTGGCTTACCTTTACTCACACTCGCCTCTCCCACTAGAGAGATAGAATCTATAGAAGAAGGGCCCTGAAAGATTTAATCGATCTTTATACGAGTACCAGACTGTAACTTGGCTCACTTGAGCACCGTCGTTACCTTGTCGGCGCTTGTGAGACAAAAAGTGCTCACGAGCGTTGCACCTTTCATACTTACGTTTTCGGCTTGGCTGGAAAGTGTCTTCGATGTTCATACATTGGAGTCGAGCGGCAAGCTCGTTGACCTCTTGGGATTGTTGGTCTTGTATTGTTGCTTCTATATAGTTTGACATATTGATGCAGGCGTTATTGTTGTAAAGATTTGAATGTTGTGATTTGAATGGAAAAGAAATAAAGATATCAAGAAGGAGGAATAGAGTTTTATACTTAAAATTTGTATCATGTTTACAGCGGAGTCGATGATGAAAACAATGCATTGATTCTCAGTGCTAGTGTGCTCTTTGATATGTGTTAAAGAAATCTTCAGGCGCCTAGAATTGTTCTCTATCTTCTTTGTCGTATCTATCTTTGTTAAGGGTAGACTACAACATTGAGTTTTTCTGTCTTCAGCCATCCCTTATTCTAGGAAACCAACGAAAGAATAGCCCCACTAGATCGAATTGAACGTTCTGACTCAGGTCCATGGAAGGTATCCAAACATGCAAAAGTTGATCACTTCGCCATTAAACCTACAATAACCTCAATTGACTACCTCCCGGCTGTTCAGTTTGCCTTTGCAACTGAAGGCAAAGACTCCATAACTGTCGCCACGGCCCACTTGAGAGTCGTGGTCATATTAATGTCCAAACCTCCATCCTGGCATTTCAGACCTAGCTCACTAACCACATCTTGTTTTAATTTTCCCTCAACATCATCACCTTCGAACATCCATTTGTGATCCTCAACATAATTTGGCCATACAATCTTATCAACGTATCCTGGTGGATCTTCCCAGAATCCCTCGAGAGTTACATAGCCACTACGAGCTTCCCTTCGACCTTTTGCCTTCTCATAACTAACACGTAGAAAAAGTTTTAGATCGATCTGGGATTGAAGTGCGGCCAAGGATTTGGAATAGAGAAGAAACCCATCAAAAATACAAAGACGAATGGGAGAATCTGTGTCTGATAAGATTCCATGTCCTGGCTGTCCAGGTTGAGTCCATGTCTTAACTTCAGATTTTAATGCTTCGATATCTTCATCTGTCACGGGGCATTCTCCAATAGAATTTTTGTCTTCTTTGGAATCGAGATTAGGCTATGAAGAGTGAGGACTCATTCTGCAAGATTCGCAACTATCAGAACACAGATAAGAAATAATGACTGACAGGAAATGTGCCTTCTTTGCGTATATGCTCAAGAGACTTGACCATTTCTGGTATATCCAAAGCTTCCGCGCAATCCCAATCTACTAGATCATGCTTCTTAGGGAGTCTAGTTATTATTAGTAGGGGGCACATTGAAAAGTACTTCGCAAATCAGACACTAGGTCACAAAACATGATACATATCAAAAGCAATACAGGCAAAAATCCAAACTCACTCTTCTTCGGGTCTATAGAAGTCATCTTCGTGAAGAACGAAAGTATGTGGAAAGATATCACGGAGAAGTCGACTAAGTGTTGTCTTACCACTAGATGAACATCCACTAATCCCAAGTACAACGGCTTTCTTAGAATTTTTCATGGTGAGAAATTAACGGTTCTTATATCCAAGCTGGACTATCATCAACTGTCGCTGTCGATCTCGAGGTTGCTTCTCAATCTGAGGCCGTTAAAGGAGGGGTTTGAATATTGGGTAATCATAGTCAGCACCGTTTATTTTGTCTCGACGCTGTGACCAATTCGATAACGAATCTTTCCGATATCACATCATGTTTTGGTGGATCAATGTCTTGACTGCCTCTACAAAAGTTATCTGTGAATGCGAAATATTCCCTCAAAAGATGTATGTAACAGTGATATATATGCATATGAAAGTGCTGAAACATGGGCCTGAGTACATTACCGTCCATTGCCAATAAATTATATCTTCAAAATTTGTTCTTATTCGTGCGCATGTTCAATTACAAGACAATCCGAACTTATGCCAGTCCGCTCAATCCCCAGACACCCATGCACACGCCAATCGGAAGCTTGTGGGTAGTTTCTGGGGCAGCTGTTCTCAAGACGAAAGTATTTGCTTGGCCTCGCCTGTTTCTTCAAGCAACCTTGCTGTCAGATTCATTTAATTGAGTTAATATTCCCTCTTTTACCCAAACATCCTTTTCCCAATTGTCAATCTTCAAGATGCTTTCTCCCTTCAGATTAGCCAGCAGGCAAGCCATTACCCGTGGTGTTGCTTCCAGAAGTAGCATTGCCATCAGACAAGCTTCCACATGGGCAGATGTTCCTCAAGGTCCTCCAGTACGTATTTCTTGTCAATGGCACAACTTTAGACACTTTTAGGCTAATTCAATACAGGATGTAAGTTATTGACTCTTCTGATTCGATAGAGGGGTAGTTTTCTAATTGTGCGATTGTTTGTGACAGGCCATTTTAGGTATGAGTCAATAATGGGATCATTTGTTTGATTAGAAAATCTAACAAAAATACAGGTATTACTGAGGCCTTCAAGGCAGATAGTTTCAAGGAGAAGATCAACTTAGGTTTGCAACACCGGACTGCTTTCAATTTGATTCCACTAACTTTTTTCTAGGTGTCGGCGCATACAGAGATGATGCAGGCCAACCTTACGTCCTTCCATCCGTCCGAACCGCAGAAGACAAGGTCGTACAAGCAAAGCTCAACAAAGAATATGCGGGTATTACTGGTGTTCCAGATTTCACCAAGGCAGCTGCTGTTCTTGCATACGGTGAGGGATCGAGTGCCCTTGATCGTTTAGTCATTACACAATCTATCTCCGGAACTGGAGCTCTCCGAATTGGAGGTGCTTTCCTTCAACGATTCTACCCTGGCGCAAAGAAGATCTACATCCCAACTCCATCGTGGGCAAACCACGCTGCAGTATTCAAGGATTCGGGTCTCGAGGTTGAGAAATATAGATACTATAACAAGGACACAATCGGCCTCGATTTCGAGGGCATGATTGCAGACATCAAGGCTGCACCAAAGGGAAGCGCTTTCTTGCTCCACGCATGTGCGCACAACCCCACTGGTGTTGACCCAACCGTCGAGCAATGGAAGGAGATTAGCGATGCTGTCAAGGCTGGTGGACACTATGCTTTCTTCGACATGGCCTACCAAGGATTCGCTTCCGGTGATACCGACAAGGACGCTTTTCCCATTCGTCACTTCATTGAGCAAGGCCACAACCCATGTCTCGCCCAGTCTTTCGCCAAGAACATGGGATTGTACGGTGAGCGTGTTGGTGCATTCTCCATTGTCTGCGCCGATGCCGCCGAGAAGAAGCGTGTTGATTCACAAATCAAGATTCTTGTCCGCCCTCTTTACTCCAACCCTCCCGTTCACGGTGCCCGTATTGCTTCTACCATCCTCAACGATAAGGCTTTGAACAAGCAATGGCTTGCTGAGGTCAAGGGAATGGCTGATCGTATCATCACCATGAGAGCTTTATTGAAGAAGGAACTCGAGAACTTGGGCTCAAAGCACGACTGGTCTCACATCACTAGCCAAATTGGCATGTTCGCATACACTGGTTTGACCCCTGAGCAAATGGATAAATTGGCTACTGAAGTAAGTTTTGTTCCGGACTGATGTAATAGAAGTGGCGCTAATCATAAACTTAGCACTCCGTATATGCTACCAAGGATGGTAGAATTTCTGTTGCAGGTATCACTTCAGCAAACGTCAAGAGATTGGCCGCTGCTATCCATGCTGTCAAGCCATAGATCGGTTATATAATTTTAATCCCAAAATCTAATATAGCACGGCGTGGTAGAAAATATCCTTGAGATTCTAGAGCTTAGTCCAGAAGAATAGATAGATGCAACATATACCATTGAAAGAAATAAAAGTTCTTCCCTCCATAAACTGTTCCACCTGTCTGGATTGTTATCGAATGCAATCAATTTAATCACAATATTCCCAGGCATTGCATCCCCAATAGAAATATCATATCTTTCAGCTCTCTCAATCCAACACCAACTCTCATCTGATTTATTTCCAGCCATAAATTCATCACATCTTTCCGTCTGATCATCAAAATCTTAAAATCGTAAATCGTCCTATCCTTCTCTTTCTCTATCAATGATCCACGCAATTAACTTCCCCTCAACCTCTCCACATCCCTTTTCACCTCCTGCAGCTCCTCCCTGAGTTCCCCATATACCCGCGCAATCTCCCTCATCTGTCTCTCCTTCCTCTCGTCCTCCCTTCCTACCCCGTACCCCCATAAATCCCTCTCTTTCAATTTACCCCTCTCCTTCAACCTCTCTCTACCCCCACGCAATTCCCGCATATAATTTTGTAAAGCCTCGGTTGTCCGTTCGTCGTAGATGATTTTTTCTCCTTGTACATACTTGAGTTGCAATTCGTGGGAAATAGTCTGGGATTGGAGGGAGAGAAGAGAGATTTTGGAAATAGTGTGTCGGGTAATGGGGCCGTGTTTTGAACGCTCGAGGAGCTGGATTATGAGGGCTGTGGCGCGGTAGTATAGGGTCAGGAGCTGCGTGGTGGTGTTGGTCAGAGTTGTGCGGGCGAGAGCGAGGGAATGGGATTGTGTGAGGAGAGTGGATTGCAGAGTTAGGACGCTAGGGAGGAGATTGGGGGTTTGGCGGTGCAGGAAAGAAGCGTTTGTTGTCGGGGAAAGGATTCGCGAAAGGGAGAGGGCAGTATTGTGGAGGTTTGTGCTGAGGAGGGCGCTCAGTTGTGGAAGATGGATTGGGAGGGAATGGTATGCCGGTGTAGATTCTAAGAGGGTAATATCGCGTTTGGAGAGAGAGCTTGAGGGAAGAGAGAGCTTTGCTGTGAGGAGAATAACTAGCTCAATGAGTTCATCTGGTAATTCGGCAGCCTTTCTTGGGGGTGCGGGTTGAGAAGTTCGCGTTCGAGGTTTCGCGGGGATGGGAGGCGGTGGTGAAAGATCCAGGGACGACAGAGAAGATATTAGGATCTGCGATTTTGCGGCTTCTATTCTGGCAGTTTTTAGTGCCTAAGAGTGTATGTTAGTAACTGTAGAAAATAATAGAATGAGGAGAAAAGCTACCCCAGAAACTGCATCCCGCTCTTTCTGAGCAGGATGATTTTTAGTAGAACCATTAGGATTTAAAATATTGGTTGAAAGTTTTTTGTACAAATCTGCAAACTTAGGGTTGCTCTGCAGAATGGACTCTTCCACAGGAGGTAACATGTCGCCCTTGATGTTAGAACTGGTTGTTGAGTTGTGCCAGATTTGCCAACACCACACTCCAAAAGTTTTGTAGCCAGTCTAGCCAAAATCAAATTTCCTAAACTGGGGAAAAGTAAAGATTTTGTTGCAGATTTCGAATCAGGGAGATTTCAGGATCTCGAAATCAATTGTCTTGGGAAATCTGGAAGAATGGCTGTTGAATTCTACGAGGGTGTATTTTGGGCAGTTGTCAATTTATTTTGACAAGGATGATGTGGGTTGTGCATTTCTGACGAGGCTAATGTGGATCTAATTGGGTTAGATCGTTAATCGCCATCACCTCGCTCTTGCCCGACTTTTGGTTCTGTCATATTTGATATCAGACGATTTCGAACTTATCAACATCACTCATGCAAACGCAAACAAGATCTTATCTGGACCTGAGGTACACATTTTTACTCCCAGTTCAATGAATCAATGCAATTTACCTGCTATCTTCTGTTCTCAATTGGTAGATTCAAACTCTGTTAAACTTTCCTTTGCTCCACCTGTTTGCTTACTTCGATCCAAATTTGATCTGAATCCAAACTTTATTGTTCAACCAGCTGTCAGTCCCCTGAAATTCGGTACATCGGAGGTTATCAATAATGAATGATTCTTTCTGGCCAAACTTCTTCAAGCCTCAGGAAATCCCTTTTCCTTGCTCGACCTTGCGTCCGAGCTTCGTGGTATGGTGTACGAAGCAATCGTCGGCTTCACGAGCGACAAGCGTCTAGCTCCTCCTACTCTATAGGGTATCCCTATCTTGAAAGACCACTGCACGAAGTAATTACTATGCGCAGGGAGTACTAAAGGTTCTGCTTGAGGTCTTTCAATTTTACTTCAACTTGCAAACAAATCAGACATGAAGCTCAGAGATTGTTTCACAGACAGAACGAGCTCAGATTCGAAGGCCTCCACCACTCAACACGATGTGGACCAGGATATATTAAAGGCACTTTCTTACGAGGGTATCATGCCGGCAGTCATTCACCGGGGATTGATACTTATGTTGAGTTAAATTGTGATGAGTGTCCGGGTGTGGCTCTTATTTGAAGATGGACTCCGCTTCGATCTCAGGAGTATCACACAGAAGTCATGAATATGTGGATCGAAAATACAGAGAATCATCCAGTCGGTTTCGTTGAACTAAACGTCCAAATGTCCGAATAGATGGCAATATCTCTGGAGAGGCCTTTGTCATGCAGAGACTCATGGGTCGCCATGAACAAGACATCAAAGAGATTGGTACTTGCGAAGCAGAAACTTGTTGAGACCAGCGATTAGTGAAGCATGTGGTATTGATGCGATGCAGAAGATGACTGTTAATAATTGCTTGAAACTTACAGAACAATCGGGGATTCTAGATGGTGCTATGGAACTATGACAAGAATTTCTGACAGGGTCACTACTTTACGCTATTGAAAACCTTAAACCAGTTGAAATATCCATGGACATTGAGAGTAGTTCTAATGACTGGGATAATCTCATAGTTTTGTAGGTTTTCAATGCTTTTGAGTCCATGGATACTTCTCTGTATGGCAGCATCGTAATATTTCCTAAAAAGGTACTTAGGTAATCTTCTCAGGAAATTGCTCCCTTAAGACACTAGCTTTTTAATATCAGCATATATCAAAAATCCAAAACTGTGTCTACAAACTCAAAAGAACAGCTTGGTGTGAGTCAAACCGAGCAATTTCTACTTATTGAAATCTCGACTCTTTATCACATCAGGGTCTCACCGCCAGCAAATTCCCTCCAAACATGATTGAATGAGTATTTGTCACATTTCCCCTTGATGCTTCATCAACTAATTTGCTACAGAGAAGAGTTTGTTTGGGGGGAGTTTTCCCGTCATACTGTTTCACTCGTCGTGACTCAACAAATCAGGGACTCAATCAAATTAGTCTGTTTTATCCTATGAGTTGTTATAATATGTCTCGCTATTGCTCGGATATATAAGACGCACACATCATTCCTTCCAGTACATCGTACATATTCCTACATCAGGTATCTTTCTATGCTACTCTCTAGGGTTCTCTTACTTAGTATTGAATTGCCGGTTACTCACGAGGGAATTTATTGAATGCTCATACTACGTGAATGGAATCTTCATAAGCACTCCAAATCAGGAAACATGAAAGAGTCAAAGTCAAAGAACTTCCGTTACGGAAGAAGTGAATGTCTCGTTCGCCCGTATGGAGTTGTTTGACGCCGTAACGCCTCCAAATCATGAAAAATGCACACATGATTCAAATCTTCATCTCCAGATCGATATAACAGGTCCTTGGAGGTTCAGCCGCACAGCGGATCTAAGGAAACGCCACAACGAATATGGGTTTTCGCCGGACATATGAGGGACTGTTAGACGCCACATCTTACCAATATCCAAAAGACAGTTAAATCTGCACACAGTGACCGATATTTACGTGCGTAGAAGCGGCCATAAAGTTGTTATCTTGACTTCCTTGCTTATTTCAACGACAATCATAAGCTTTTCAGGGATTGTAAGGCAGCAACTTGATTTAATTAGTCGTCTCAGACGATCCCATTTTTAATGGGGAGTTTGAAAGAATGAGGTGCTAGTCTAAGCCTTCTCGAACCTCTTTCTACACAAGCCTCAAATATATAAGGTTATTTCTCAGCAAAGATGGGCTGCTGAACTTACGAGTTCGGACTTTTCAAAGATCTGAATCTTTCCGATCATCAATCTCCACAAAATACTTATTTAAGTTAGTGCTTCTTAATTGATTGGCCTGTTCGTAAACCACATCCTCAAATATAGATGGGGTTGGATTTCAAAACGGCAGTGATGTTGCTGGGATTGGGGTGATCTTTTGCAGTTGATGGATGTCTGTGCTGTACGAGTACGTGAATAATGTGGATCCTGTAAGCATAGCTTGGGCTGGACTACAAATATACTTTTTGGAGTAGAGTTTGTTCATTTTATTTTTTGGTATATCTATTGATGCACGCATAGTCTTTAGATAGAGTTCTTCGTATGTTTTTGGGTTTTGAAATCTTCGATTCATCTATACTTATTTAGAATTTTCCTGTGACTCGTATTCTTTCCCTAGTTGTATACCAATATCTGGCGAAAATGAGCTTTGATACCAAAGTTCCTAAAGGACTATTAGGTAGTGAGATCAAGAGAAAAATGGTTGCCTCTCCAGATTTAGATGAGAAGCCATCTATAGCATAGTAAGTCTCCTAGTTCTCATGATTAAAAGATCTAAACTAACATACACAAAGTAAATCCCCAGACTACGACCCAACCCAAGCACCACCGTATCTGATGGATCCCTATTCCCAAGAAGTAGGTTCCCAGGACAACATGTTCATCAACCAAACACTCACCTCTACCCCCTCGTTTCCAATCTCCAAACTCGTCATTCCCACCAAAACAGATTCTTTAGCCTCCGGCTTTCCTTTCCATCAACGTCTCTACGATTACCGTGTTTCTCATGATGAATGGCATCTCTTCACGCACGAAATTGTCAAAGCAGCTAGTCTCACTATACAGGAGGACTGGGCAGCATGGACTGCCGGTATTTCTACCGGCGTATTAACTACCGGACTCCTCGTCTTCGGTGGTCCTTTTGCAGGGTATTATACCGGAAGATCGGTTCACAGAAAGAAAGTAGTTGAAAAAGTCAAAGACGGATTAATGCATGAAGGAAGTTTGAGAGCTACGCTGCATAAATGGAATGATCAGTCGTTTAGAGGTAAGGGTTTTCAGGCGTGGTTAGAACTACCCTCTGTTAAGGGCGAGGTCAATGGAGAGCATGAGGAGGAAGGGTCGAATAAAAAGTGTAGTAGGAAGGAGAAGAACTTGAAGAAGAAGGAACAGAGAAGGTTTAGGATTATTATTATCCCTAATGATGCGCCGATGGGTATGTTAATGAGTAGCCAACAGTCGACTTGGAGTTTGGGGAATGTGGAGTCGAATCAAAGGAGCGGGATTGCGGAGGCGCCTGATACTGAACAAAGACAGCCAGCGATCGCGGAACTTCCATCATAATGGGTGAATCTCATGAGGTGCTTTGCTAATTTCTAGTGTTCGGGGGGTCGAAGGTGTGGTAATGTCCTGTATTCACTTTTGTTGTGGTGCAAGCAGGCCGGAAAAGCAGAATCTCACGTAACGGGTGAATTTTATGAGGTGTATTGCTCATTTGTGGCTTTGAGGAGTCAGTGGTGTAGTAAATTGGTTCGTTATTTACTGTAATTGTGGTACAACAAGCAATTTTATATTCGATTTTAAAGTCATCAACTCCCCCCGCAATTCATCTGCATCAACCGTCAGCGCTCCTTCCCCACAATCAACTTCTTTCCTTCCTGGGAACTTGATTCACCCCCTCGACTTAAATCCTTATATACAGTCGTTAAGACTCCACATTCGAAAATATTTCCTCCCCTCTACAACAATTCCCAAACAGCAACGCCCAAGCTCCTCAACTTTGGTAATACCTTACTCTCGGATTCAAACTTCGAGTTCTTAACACTTATCTTTAACCATACCACATGCGACATCATGGCTTCCAAGAAGGATACACTCTATCCCAAAATCTCTGGTAAGCCCAAAAACTTACTCCTGGAATTCTCAAAGTACCAGAGAACCTCAAAGACTCGACGTGCTGGGAGTATTCCTGTCACCGGAACAGTAAAGCTTCATGGAACTCATGGAGATATTCGCATCACAGCAGACGACACTATTTACATACAGACTCGAAACTCGGATGTTCTTACACCGGCTCTCGACAGCTTGAAATTCCTTGATTTCATTCAGCCAGCTCGAGCGGAAATCCTTACACTGAAAGAGCAGTTCCATGCTCGTTTCCTGAAGCTGAATCCCAAAGCCAAGATTAACGCTGAACATCCTCTCATCATCGCTGGCGAGTGGATTGGCCCCAAGATCCAGAAAGACGTCGCAGTCAGTGCATTGCCAGACAGATATTTCGTCATCATTTCTGTTTCCATAAACAACGAATGGCAGCCGGATGAACCATATTCAGACATCGAAAACGAATCTATTTACATTGTAAACATTTCTCGGGGGGGGTTTTACCACGAAACCATCGAACTGAAGAACCCGGACCCAGCATTCGCAAAGATGCAAGCTCTGGCCGATGAGGTGGAGAAAGAGTGTCCTTTCGCGAAGACTTTTGGCCTCATTGGCCTTGGTGAAGGCATTGTCTGGAAACCCGCTGCGCCTCTTTGCCACGATGCAAAATATTGGCTCAAGTTAAAGGGTCCAATTTCCATGGGGACTGTAGAGGCTGGACCGGCCGCTCGCATACCGCAGCGAAGCCAATTCGTCGTTCCAGTCTTCGCGGCTGCAGCTCCCTCCCCTGCTGCCACGGATAAAGCCACGCCGAATAGGAACATAAGCAACATCACATCACAACCAAGTGTCGTTGGTCTACCCATCGTTTCGGCATCGCCTTCCTCTGTTACAGCGAGTAGAGCTTCCAACAAGCCAATGGGCAACCCACTTTCGTTGGAAGGTCTGAGTCTGAAAGAATTCCCGTCGCTGCCAGCTTCGCCTTCTGTTACGACTAGCAAAACATTTAGTCGGGCAGTGAGCATCACGACGCCACCCGAAGCATCTGACTTGAGAGAATATCCAATGGCATCCATATCTTTACCACTGGGGATTAAGAAGACTGCAGTTGGAACTTCAGGGGATTGCAGAGTTGATGAAAATGGCACTTCGTCGCCTTCGTTGCCAAGACAGGTCAGCGACGTGTCATCAGAATTTCAAGGCTCTAGGCTAGGGTCATTGGTGGATGGAAAGGCTGAGGAGATCGAATCCCAAAGTCCGGGAACGATGAGAAACGTTACACGTATGCTAATAGCATCGAAGAATGTTAATTCCATTTCACCAGAGAACGCAAGACTTCTCGAGACCCTCAAATCGGCACCGGTGACACCTGAAATGTTCCAAAAGGCTAGATCAGAGATCATGAGCCTCTTCCAGACGAGCAGCCCTACAAAGTTGCCAACCGTGTCCGAGAGGGAAGTCGAGTATACACCGGAGGTTCCCAAGTCTGATGAGAGTATGATCTCCTCTTCAGTTGTCCCCGAAGAAATCACATGTGAATCGTCAGACGACGATGGCCAGGAAGAAGGCGAATGGCCTATGCCATTGTTCAGGAAGAAAAACCACAAGAGACAGTCCGAGAACATTGGTCTCGTTCCTCTGATCATAGTCACCGAGGTGGTCGAAGCCATCGAATCAAAGCATGTGCAGCCGAGTCCTGTGCCATCGAAGGTTGGAGATGACAATGAAGAGTCCTCTGAAACTACCAAACCGGCTTGCCCACCACTGATTCTCAAGAAGATCGAGGGACCGGAGGTAATAGCGGCCAGAAACTTCGCGAACGAAGTAATTTGGGAGAGAAGATTGGAGCAAGGATGGCAATATCTCATCGAGAAGGGAGAACGTACCGAGAGACAGAACGCAGAAAAGTTTTTAGATTGGTTATGGGAAGACGTGGAGGTAGAGGAGGAAGTAGAGATCGAGGAGCTTGAACTTAATGTGGCTCTCTTGAAGAAAGAAATTTTTAAAATCGGCAGAGAATGGTACTTCGAGCATTTGGCCTTTGAGGAGCAGAATGAGAACTGGGGGGTTGGGGCAGCGCGTTAAATATTAAGAAACTTAAATCTCTAGCATAATCCGGGTGGAACTTATTTATGGACTTGATATAGAAATCTACATCTTGCATACCTACATTCGACTTTCTGATACTCTTTATATCTTTTGGAGAAATTGTGCATGTATGACTACTGTTACGATTTTGTCTCAATATAAAAAGACAATTGGCACCAATCTTCAGGTTCAAGGGCCTCTTTCTGGACGACTGTCTCCCCGAGAGACACTGGTCCATTGGATTGGTTTGGCACTAGCCGTTACTTAATATCATGCATAGGTATACCAGGTATATCTTCAAATGTTAACGCCATCTTCAACGATTGGAGTTGAAGTTCTGCCATCAGTTTCGCGTACTTGTAAAAGTTGGGTTTCACGATACTATCACTGATAGTGTGGTCCCTTATTGAGTTGTTTATCTACCATAGATCAAATCGATCGAAGCCAAGTAACAAATTCAGTTCATGCTGAAGTGTGGTGGGTTTACACGTGACTTTGTAGTCCTGAAATATTTTTGTTGCATATCTTAAAAAGTTGCAAAGTTGCGAAGTTCATCGTTGATTTTAGCTCCAAAATTTGTAGAAAATAGATCTACTGGGAATAGGAGCACTTGGGGGAAATTATTTCCGGAGTTCTGATGGTGGTGTTTTAAGGATAATTGGTCTGTGCTCAATATCAAGTCTCCCTTCTGCCGCAAACTGTTTTCATCAGATCATTCTCAACTCTGAGATCTTCAATCGATTTGAGATAAGATATGCTCAATTACTGTTATTCGACCTCGAGGGTTGTATGTGAATTGATGTTACAAGCGTAATCAGTATGGTGTTGATTCTACTGTGGAATTTTACTTGACCTTTTCCACGACGAACGCGTTGCTACGACTATGGCACCAAACATAGGAAATTCGCAGCTAGCAACCCCTTCGGGGTGAAATACAAATACGATACAAATATGGCCGACAATTTTGAGGCACTCAATGAATAACGCTCGATTTCTTTATGCTTGTGGTAATTAGTGTCTACCCATGTATTGTTCTTTCTCTTCTCAATAATGACTTCTGTTTCATTTCTTTATTCCTAGCTCGGACCGCAAACGGTCTTCTTTCAATACTTGTTCGTAAACTTTCATAACCTCGTCCTTGAAAGAAGTCAATCCGATACAATTTCAAGCGGAAATTAAGGACCCTGTTATTCAAGCTTCTCGTATGTACGATTCACAATAAGACATTTGTGCCAAATCCCTTCCCAGATGGCTGGTCTTCAAAGTCAATTCGAGGTCGTTTCGACCACCGAGTATTTAGGCACCACAGTTGAGGTCCTTGAAGGAGATATGTTAAAATACCCGGTCGATGTGATTGTCAATGCTGCGAATGTTAGGTTGAAGAGAGGAGGTGGTATCGATGGGGCGATTCATGCCGCAGCTGGTCCAGAACTTCAAACTGAAATGGATGAGCTATTTCCGCATCCAGGACAAGTGGGTGCAGCTTATGGAACGACTCGTTCTTTCAATATCAGATCTTGCAGACATATTATCCATGCTATTGGCCCGAATTGGAATATAGCAAATCAGCGAGACGGAAAACTTTTGTTGAACGCTTTTCGGAATAGTCTAGATCTTGCGATGGCTAACAAGCTGAGATCGATTGCATTTCCTGGGATTTCGATGGGAATTTTTGCAATGCCAAAAGATCTAGCAGGATTAATGATAATGACCGCCATTAGAACATGGATCAAGGAGCACCAGGGAGAAATGGATCGCATTAGTATATTGCTACTTGGGTATTCACGAGACGATATAGTAGAGACGCAGTTGCACGAAATCACTCGATATATGCCAGATACGGGTTCTGATCTGAATAATTTCGTACCCGCAGCTTTCAGAAAAAAGCCTCATGCTACTACAGCACCAGCACCTCTTCCAATCACGACAACCAGTGGGCCTCTACTTGACCCGAAAATTCCCAGCCCTTTCTCTGAAGATTCGAGTCAAGTTGAGACTCCAGATCCTAAGACTGACCAATCAGTTTCACCAACACCTCCTCCAGCTACGACAACGATTGAATTTCCTACTGTCACTACAGCTAGTGAAGCTCCTCCATTACCACCACCTAGACCTCCTCTACCTAGACCTCCTCCACCTGGAGACCCAGCTGTACCTCCCCCAAGACCCGAAGGCGCGCGTGCTGAGACTCCAAGCGATTCCGAAGATGAACCACCCAACTATCTCCTCAATTTCTACGAACCACTGTCACACATGTGGATGGGAAGAGATCGTCATTACGCTTTGTTAGAAGCGGGAATCGACCCCGAAACCTTCTACGAAGGAATGATCATTCCTGATCCCGAAGAAGATCCCAATGTAGATCCCCTCATTGGCGAAGAAAGAGATTTCTGGAGGGAATATAACGCTGAGAGACTCCGTCGAGGAAAAGAAATTAGTCAAGCTTTAAGATTACCAATGACGGCTGCAGAAACGGCGGATGAGGATGCCGGGGCCTTGAAGACCGCTCAGGAGAAAAGTATATCTGATGCGCAAGAACTTTTGAGAACAAAAACTGCAGTGCGCGATGAAATAATTACAAATGAGGGGACAAGTAACTGTACTGCTCTTACAGAAAGTGGGTTCCCATGCCGTTTTCGTGGCTATACTGCGATATGGCGCAAGCATAACGTCCCGGATCGGTGTACTTTACATCAAGATCTGGAGAAATTTCCGCGAGCTTGAAGGGAGAGTCAAAGTGAGAGAAGTGTGTCTCAATGTCTTAGGGCTACTGGGGTTTTAGTTAGAGGAGAGGTTCTTATTTATAGCTTGGATTTAACCATTTGTTTGGATAGACGATTAATCATATTGGTCTCATATCACTTCTTGTGTCGTTTCCTTTCTTACCTTCCTCACTCTCCGGTAGGAGTAGATGAATTGTAATTCTAAAGTTTAGGTTAGAGAGTGTTTCTGCGAGGCCAAAATCTCAAATATCTATAACAGTAATCAAGATCATGCGAGCGCAGATATCATCTAGATTCCCTAAAATCCAAATCATGGAGATATCGAGTGATGCAGAACAGCAATCAACGTAAAAGTCATGAGCATAAATATCTTTCCACATTATTTAGTAACGCCAACTTCTTACTTGAAAGACTATCCCATGACAACTCCAAAGACTATTCCATTCAAGTGCTGCAATTTGCTGTCCTGAATCTACTAAGTAATTTCATATTAAATTGTAAACATTTAGTAGACACGCACTATGAAGTGAAGATTTTAAATAAAAACCATTCCGTCTAAGTCTAAGTGCACGAAATTCCTCGTATCTCCATTTTCCAAACAATTACCAAATCCCCAAACCCAAACTATCCATCACACATAAACCCACATACGCACACAGAATGTCACTGTCCCTCTCTCACAGAACCATCTCCCTTCCCCAACCCCCCTCCCACCCAAACTAAATCTCGTACCTGCAGGTACAAAGCCGCATGTACCCCCCTGCCCTGCACCAATCCCAATCCCAATCCCCTCGCTTAAATCTCCTCGCACAAAACCTTGGAACTCCACTCCACTCCACAATCACAACGGTCGGTCAACCCCACCCCACTAGACACCCACTCACCACACCCATCAAACTCATCAAAATTTTCTCCCCGACGGATTCGTCTACTGCATCCGCGGACCCTTCTCCATCTTCATGCATGCATGCACTGTTGCATCCACATGTCATTCATTCATTTTACTTTCTAGATCTTGATCGCTCATGCGGGTTTGACAGACATTTCGTCTTCATCTCGAGACCTATTGGTTCTTTTTGCATCCGCTTGTGGTGTTCGTTGCGCAGATTCACGCGCCTGTTCGTATACGTATATGTATGTGTGACATTGTGTGTACGATATATTTGTATTATAAAGTCATAAGTGGGAGAGAGAGAAAAACATCTCCGGTGTAGTACCATCGATTTGTGAGGGAGATTTTGGGGTTGTCGATATCGAGAGAGTTTTTTGGGATATAGGGGATGGATGTTTATTATATTCTATACTATCTTTTGTAACTCTTCACGTTCTCTTTATTCACCCTTTCTTCTGACACATTATATCTACTACATATCTTCAAAATTCACAGCCATCCATCCCCTCCCCTAAACAATATCCAGAAACAGGTTAGAAAAAAATTTCTTCATCCCCAACAAGGAGGCAAAAATCAAACATAATATCCACTAACCACATCTATACTGACTGCACTACTCCACTCCATACAAAAGCAATAGCTAGCTACTCCAGAACTAACCTCCCCCTCCACAGTTTCCATGAACAACAAATTCATTCATGAATCACAGAAACAGTCGTCCCATCCATTTCATTATATAGGTTAAATACCTCGTCCCCCTATTCGCCCCACTCCCCCTACCGAAAATTCTTCTCTCCAAGACTTCAACATCCCCACTCCCCTCTCCCCTAAAGCCCTAGTATACTCAAAAGCCCACCAACAGTGACCAACTAACCAAGCATTCAACACGCCTTCAAAAACACAAAGATCTTTTCCCCTTTCACAACATCCCGGAAAATGGAAGCGAATTACCCAAGCCCCAAATGCAGACAGACACAAGCCTGTGATTGACATCATCTGATCCAACATTCTAGTACACACCTACTTCATGAATGACATGATCTGTGACATAGCAGCATCGAAACAACATGATATGATACGAAAGTGCAACCTGATGTGACTGATGGTTATTTTAGACCCCTATTTCTTAGGAACTTCTGTATCCGATCTGAAACTCCTCAGAAAATACTAGCTTTCCACACTTTATGTTGTCTTCACGTGAATATATACCCTGTACACAAGGCAGAATGTCTAGACAAGAGGACTTTGAATCAACATCTTTCATTCAATTGTATTATACTAGCCTACCTCCATCATGTTAAATGCCACAGCGCGCGACTGCGACATTCAACATCACCTAAATACACCGGTACAAAAGCACACATACCAACAACTCCCTTGACTTCAACCAACAAACTCCACTCCACATCAATCCACCCAACTCAACTCCATCAAACCCGTCAGAAAATGCACCAATCCTCATCCCCAGTTCCATTGTTTCTTCTCAAGCCATTGAATCCATCCACACATTCGGCCGTTGCGTACTCCCAATATTCCCGCACTTCTATATGTTGAAATGCAATTCTAAATCGTTAGGTCATCAAAGTACGACCATGAACCCGTTTGAGAGTCCCATTAATTGCCCGATCAAATCTCGCAGTCTAGCACGTGCCTCCCATACTAAACACCAAAATGCCAAACGAATCAACCGCCAAATTACGCCCGCTAGAGACAGAGTAAAGCAAATAGCACAAGAAACACATAGGGAAAAAACTAGAATCGAGAGACAAATAGCTTGCAAAGCAATGGTACTAGTATGTACGACACCTTGATGATATAAGCCAATTTGTCTCTACTACGTTGAGCGCTCGCCATCCTGGATAGTGTCTACCGGCGGGTCTTAAGTAGTTTGTTAGCTAGAGATCGTAATGAGAGGCTTAGTTCCCAATTACCATAATCAAGAGCACAATGCTCCCAATCAACAAAAGAGCAGTTATAATAAGCACAACTCCTCGGTGCACCCAACCAAGCTTTTCATTCCGACATGCCATGCAAATTAATCCACCAGCAGCCAGAGCAAATCCTAACAAGGCACCCGTGAGTGCACCCAAGTCAACTTCCGTCCTTAATCTATGTCGACCTGTTGCAAGGAGAAGTGTGGATGCAGCTTCAGATAGTATTGAAAAGAAAAAGCAAGCAATCATTGTAAATAACAAAGTTTGTTCTTGGAATCGACTCAATCGCTGATCCGCCACGCTGGGAAAAGTTGCATAATGAGCAACATATCCATTCGGAAAATCCGCCGAGGAGGCATACGCTTCGTCTTCGACATCGGTTATCGAACCATTGGCTGTTCCGCTTGGACTTTGTTGAAAGTATCCTCTATCTCGATCTCCCAATAGTGCCTCACGTTCGCGATTTTTTGTTGAATCGGGAGGTATAAACCAACCCCTAACTTTTCCCATTCCTTGTTTTGTTCGTCGAATCGCGCTTGCTACAACTTCTGCGCCAGGGAACGTCATTTCCGCATTAGGATCTGTATAGATATAGTATGGCTCATCCTGATCGACATCACTCCCGTTGTCGTATTCGTTCCAATATGTTTGTCGAGGCGGCGATCGCTGTAGTGTTTGCGATGGGGCACGGCCGAAACTGTCTCTCCTCGAACCCATACTAGGTGTAGACGGCCCGCTCGTCATTGGCGTAGAAGCTCGGATAAGCGTGATGAGATCGTTATATTGAGAATGTAAGGAACTAAAATCTTGTCTTGTGAAGCTTTTTGGATTGCCCAATACCTCAACTTCGAATCGTTCCTTGAGTGTTCGAGATCCAGTCCATTTCTAACAACATCAAATAAGTTTTTGCATTATTGATTTCACATGTAATCGTCCATACCGTATATTTCTTCAATAATTTGTAGAATGCAACACGCTGGGCTTCGACAAATCGATCCAATTTCGCAAGATCATCCCCGCAACTCTCAATCTGCATGTTATACTTGGAAAACTTGTTCATCCTCTTCCTCGTCATCTGCCCATTGGAACTTTCTGCACATCTTGCAAGTAGTCGCAGGACAATAGTCGATAGATATTCTGTTGTTCAATTATTAGCATGTATTGACTGGTAACAGTCTCAAATTGACCCTCTACATACGAAGTCTGCGACCAATCTCCTCACTCTTGCTCTTAACAAACAGTTCGACCCGATCGTGTTGGTTTGATAACTCTGTAAAGAATTCATTCTCGAATGCGACCAAAGAAGTATCGACATGACCCGGAATAGTGATCGATTTTCCAGAATCTCTTGTGGTATTATGCTTTATCGAATTCTTCAATTCATCATAATCAAGGTTGTCTAATCGCAGAGCGAGAAAGCTGTGTCAGTACAGATCTGCGTCATGATATTTTCGCTATCACACCAATAAAACGAGAATGTTTCACACTCACATGGCGCCCATTGTGGCACAGAGTCCGACTGGAATTGTTGACCGTACTTCATTCCCACAATGTACTCGTCTTGGAAAGCTACTCAAGCAATTGCTTCCCTTTTATAAGGTAATGGATTCGAGGTATTTAGGATTCCTTTGTTCATGACCAACTTTCATGTGCGGGTAATAGCGGTCCTGGTGGAGAAAGTTGGAAATTTAATCCGCAATGATATCCGCAATTGCAAAAGAAAGGTACAAAGTACAATTAATGTACAGGAGAGTGGATACGAGGATCCAGACCAAGCTGTCAAAATCCGCTTGAAACCTGATGCGTCGGTTATCTATAGGAAGAAAACCGAAACGAATAAAAAAAATCGAGAAATGATAAGCTTTATGAGGTTGACAGTGCCAAGGGTCCCGGGGAAAGCTGAATGCAGTAATTGAAGCAAGCAGCGTAGCAACAAAGTCAAGCAAGTCCTGCTTCACAAGATATATATATATATATATATGGTGTAAGTTGTATGAAAGCAGGCGAGTGAGTGTAAGTTGGAGCTGATAATTATTTCTTTCGATAACTTTGAGACATTGATCATTTAGAATGAGCTTGATATACGGATCAGACGATATCTTCTAGTGTTAGCTGCCACCAATACGGATAGGGCAGCAAAGATAGCAAAGATAGCAGCGATAAACTAGAGTTTGAGGGCAATGGGTGACTTTTATGGTGTGAAATACTGTAAGACTGTAGAATACGAATCTTTTATAGAAACTTGTATTTAGAATCAAAAATTTGAATTTGTTAGAAATCATCAACCGGACATCCGCGGTCTTCATATCAGCGATAGCATGCATATGCACATGGAAGGTCTACAGAGTATGTACTCTATGTACCCGCAGGGTTGGTTTCAATTCTGTTCCTTGATTGGTACGCAGATATCCAACGAATTAAACTCCAAGATGCAGCTGTGATTATTATCCTCCCACTGTACGCCCCCGAGGCCCCGTATCGTTATACATCTACCGTACAGCTGCACCGAAAGAAGGGTTCAATGATATCCAATGCCGTGTTACTTCCTAGGTAGGTATGAATTGTGGTAATTGAAATGAAAGTACTACTGAAAAGAAATATTCCTTGCAAGTGAAGAAGAAAAATTTGTTTATTATTTTATTTTTACACAACCTTGTTGTCAATGACCAATGAGCTTGTCAAGTTGACAGGAAGTATATTTTGCGATTGCAATAGCTTGGCCGGTTGGTCTAGATGTTCAGTGGGAAAGTCAATCACGATACTAGAGGTATTTGATACATGCAATGTCAAGATAGACAATTGGTTTTAGATCCTGCATACCTGCAATAGCATCACGATCAATAGTGCACAACGAATATTACCTACCTAATAAGTACGGAGTAGGTATCTATAGATGGATCATAGTTGGATCAATGTTGGACGCGAATGATTAGATACGAGATAAAAGTAAGTTTAGTTTGAGAGTTACCGATTATCTCAGAATTCTCAGATCTATCCTACCGTTCGTTCCTCATTATCCGGATACCTAGGAATCAGAACCATCAACTCTTCCCATCTCATCATAGAAACAGATCGTACAAAGTGTCATCAGATTTTACTATAGTAATTGGCTTCTCAATACTTAACAAAATCCACCCAGCATTGAAACAAGGGAGTATGAATGACATAGATTCAATGCTATTGGTAGACATTCATTCGTATGTATGCAATGCACTTGTTTTCAATTTAGCCAGTGGCCCCGAGTCATAAGCGAGCAGCACGCTTTTTAGGAAGTACATATCTGGATTTGATGACATGCTGTTGGCTCATTTTCGATAGATATATTGAAGTGGATTTCTTACAACAGGAAACTTATGCGAATGCTACATGCCATCTTTAGTACAAGTTCCGCGCCCCCGGTATCTCTAGGTGTCTACTCTTCTCGTGTGCTCAATTACGAAATGTCGTCCGACTATCAAGATGCTATTTAACCGGCCGATCCCCTCATTTTCAGCAAATTCGATCGCCCCTCAATATGTTGTGATTTCACCTCGAGTCGTGAAACTAGAAAATCAGAATAAGATACCAAATTGGGTGTTAATTGGAGACGACGACGTGACCTTCCTCTCTCACCCACAGAGGATTCGGCCACCCGTTCATAAGAAGAGGGGTGAATATGAAATCACAAAACACATCAAGTCATACGGTTGACAAATTCTCATGAGAAGCAACATCTAGGGGTTGTTCTTGACACATAGAACCCCCACACCTTTCAAGATTTTGAGATTTTCACATGAAATATATTCTTTGGGCGACATGCATGTTCTATTTGAAGGTTTCGTCTGAAATCCCGCCGTAAATGTTGTACAATGGGTCCGTCTAGAAGCAGTAATAGTGCACGCGAGTGGGTTTCAAACCCTTCAACGTCGTGCTATGCTATTGCACTAAAATGCTAAATATGTGCTACGTGCCTTCGTCAACACAACCGTTGTGTTACGGTCGTACATAGTCAGCCATTTATCGAGATGAACATTATGGAGTATCCAATTTCGCATGCAACGTCAGGCACGATAAATCGGGTAACGAGGTGCGGAAGCTATTGATTAGAAATAATACATGCAGGTTATTGTATATTTTTCAGCTGATGGAACTGCGGCAAATGGGCCAGAAATGCAGCAGAAATGGAGCAGAAATGCAAATTTTGAAATGATTAACTACGCACTCCAAGGGAAGATTCTGAGAATGCATTGAGCCTTGTAAATCAACTTTGACATTGGAATATCCACCTCTATCAATCACTTGATCAAGAAATGTATGGGTGAGGATGAAATTTCTGCTTTGGCAACATGAAGGTCAAAATATGTCGAGGAAGAAGGAAGATCCCCAGACATATCTAGCAGATTGCAATAGAGTACTGGATAATTAACGAGTCTCACGTGACTGTTATCGGGGTTGTGGAAAATACGCTAGTCTTATCGTAAAAAAAACTTCAAAAATATCAAACAGTAAAAGACTGAGGGAGCCAACAATGGAGACAGCAGGCAGTATCACCTCCTCGACGACATCAACTTCTCACACCATGACTGCCTCCCCGCCCAGCAAAGCTTCTGCCGCCAAGATTACTCAAAACAGCACGAATGGATCAAGCTCAATTGAGGATTTAATAGCTGCGCTTGCCTCGACCAATCGTCATACTTTTATTGCGCCTTCATCGAAAATACTCACTACCAGTTCGGAATTCTCAAAGGAGACATTGGATAGATTTGCAGGAAAAATAGGAGATGAGCAAGCTACAAGATTGAAAGAGCAGAGGAAAAAGAGGAAGAGGGGCGATAGGGATGAGGCTGAGGAAGAAGTGTTGAAGATTAGAAAAATACATACCCAAGGATTTGAGGCTCAGCAAGTTTTCGAACAGGCTAAGAGAGTTGTTGATGCGCTAAAAGGGGAGGTGGCAAGAGGTCTCGAAGAGCTCGGGATTGGCGGAGATGAGAGTGAAGAAAGTGAAGACGCTGGAGAGGAGAGGTCTGATATGATGGAATTTGATGAGGATGGATTCGCAATTGGTTCAGGTGATGAAGGCGAGGAAGGTGATGAGGACCTCCAAGATATGGAAGAGGAATTTCACACGGATTCGGAGGACGAAAATGACGGCCAAGATGACGGGGAGGCTTTCGAAGGCTTCGGAGAGGAAGATGACGAAGAAGACGAAGAGGAGAATGAGGAGGACGAAGCTGGAGTATTTGTCGAGGATCCAAATAAACTCAACGACGGTTTCTTCTCAATCGACGAATTCAATAAACAAACAGAATTTCTCGAAAGGCAGGATGCCTCAGCAGATCCTTATACTGGAGAAGCAAGTGACGAAGAGGATATTGACTGGGGTACCGACCCAATGTCTATGCCAATCAAAGCAGACAAAGGATCCAAACGTGCGAAATCTATGGATGTTTCAGATGGAGAGGATGATGAAGAAGAGGATGGACCAACATTTGGCAACATGGATTTGAATGCACCTGAAGGAGATAGTGACGACGACGATGATATGGATTTGGACGAAGCTGCTGATGTAGCCGATGACAACACAAATGACATTCTTTACAAAGATTTCTTCGAACCTCCACCAAGAAAAATAGGCAAAGGAGAACGACAAGCAAACTACCTTGAAAGACAAGCTAAAAAAGCAGCTAAAAAGGCACCCGAAGAAGATGAAGCTGCCATGGAACGAGCTATGGCTGACGTCCGACGCGATCTATTTGACGACGAAGACGACGCCAATTCAGAAGACGCCCTCTCAGATCTCGACCCCGCAGATCCTAAATCTCGTCGTTCAGCCCACGAACGTCGCCAAGCCAAAATCAGCGAAGAAATTCGTCGTCTCGAAGCCGCATCCGTCGCAAAACGTGACTGGACATTAGCAGGAGAAGCAAAGGCTCTCGATCGACCCATGAACTCCCTCTTGGAAGAAGATCTCGATTTCGAACGTACCGGCAAACCCGTTCCCGTCATCACAGCCGAAGTAAGCGAAAGCATCGAAGAACTCATCAAGAGACGTATCCTCGCCCAAGAATTCGACGAAGTCATTCGTCGTCGTCCTGATTCGCTAACCCCTGCCAACACCCGCCGCGGCCTCTTCGAACTCGACGATTCGAAAAACCAACAAAGTCTCGCGGAAATCTACGAGGAAGAACATGTCAAAAACACAAACCCAGATACATACGTCAGTGCCACGGATGAAAAACTTCAAGCCCAAGAAAAAGAAGTCGAAAATCTCTGGAAAGATATCTGTGCTAAACTCGACGCTCTCAGTTCCTGGCACTACAAACCCAAACCCGCAGCACCGAGTCTCACCGTCGTGGGCGATGTCGCTACAATCAGTATGGAAGATGCTCAGCCTTCTACAGCATCTGGTATCGCGGGAGCGGAATCGAGATTGGCGCCTCAGGAAATCTATAAGGCTGGACAGGTGGTCGAGGGCATGAAGAAGGATAATAAGGAGATTACACGGGGCGGCGCACCTGTTGCGCGAGAGGAAATGAGCAGAGAGGAGAAATTGAGGAGGAGGAGGAGGGAGAAGGAGAGGATTAAGAAGATGGGTGAGGGTGAGAAGGTGCTGAGTAAGAAGGCGAAGGAGAAGAAGGATGTGGTGGGTGAGTTGAAGAGGGGCGGTGTCAAGGTTATTGGAAAGAGAGGTGAGATGAGGGATGTAGAGGGGAAGAAAATCATGGCAAGTGAGGTTGTTACTGGTGGTGGTGGGTTCAAGTTGTAGATTTAAGTTAGCGGGTGTGTGGCACATACAGCAAGTGTGTTGTGGAGATAATATCAATAACTTTGTAGTTGAATATCAGTCAGATTGCGATTGTCACTCAGGAACGACATAAAAGGAATTCATTGTGCCGCAAAAAATATATATCTTCTCTATCTACCTCTTCGTCGTTCCATTCCCCAACTTCTCCATCTCTTCCAACTGCTTCCCCTCCAAGCCCGCCGGTCTCTCAAGCTCCACATAACCACCCATCTTCACATCACCCTTTACCTCTCCCATAACCACAGCACTATCTCCAACCACCTCTCCCCCACTCTTTCTTTCCCACACTCTCGCTTCTACACTCAACGGTCTCCACCATGCCTCTCCCTCTCCCAATTCACCCCTAGCATGCCACCTCCCACCACACATTTCCCACAACCTACTCGCCGCCCTCTTATACGCAAACCTCTCATCCTCTCCCGTGAAACTTTCCGTCCTCGCAAAATCCACTCCTCTCCTCCTCCCAATCTCATTTCCCGCTCCGGGAACCGATCCGAAATCCGCATCTTCATCGGGATCATACCCCGTTTTAACACTAGGAGTATCGGTATACGTAGATATATTTGGTCGAAAGGGAGATGTTTGATCTTGGTAGATTTCAGCGAGGGTTTCGGGGTATACTGCATCTTGAGGATTTTCGGATTCGGATTCGGATTCCGAGGCAGGAGACAGCTTGGTTTCAGGGAAGAAAAGAGTATCTGGGCCAGTGGCGGCGCGAATTATGAGTTTACATCGGGCTTCGTAGAGAGCGTCGAGGAGGGTGATAAGGCGTCTTGCTTCGTTCTTTTGGAGGAGGGTTAAAATTGGCACATCATCGATGATGAATGTGTGGAAAGTGGAAGCCATGGTTATATAGTCTGCGGGACCAAAAGCACCTCCACAGAGAGTGGGAAAGTCCCAGTATGTTATACCGTTAAGATGGCGGGCGACGCGAACTGTACGACCGTAAACTAAGAGTGTGGTTGATTGCCATAGAATTGGATCTGGAGAGGACGGGAAAGCTGATTTTACCACTTTCTCCCAGGTATCATCACTATCTGAAGTGAGAAGATACCTTTTGGGAGTATTGGCTTTTAAGATCTTCTCGGTGGTACTGTCATCATCTTTTTCATGAATACTTTGCTGATATCCAAGTCCAAGATTGCCGGGTGAAAGCTTTTCAAGTCCTGTAAACCCTTCTATCATTTCCTCTCTCATTATCTCAGACATCTTCGCTGTTTCATCGTCCACATCCTCGATTTCTCTTCGTCTCCAGTCTCTACCACCCTTTCCCATATCCCAAATTTCACATCTGGCTTTCAGAACTCCAACAAATCCCGAAAACTCATTCCCACTAGAAAACATGTCGAGTTTCTGTGGCTTAGCTAAGCCTAGCCAATTCTTCACGAGTCCTCCCCTACCAGGCACGGCATAATCCATGCCACTGGCCTTTTCGAGCTCTTCTGGCATACGATTTGAAGATGCAATGAGTACACCACCCAATTGAAAGAATGGTGTCAAAAGATTGCTCAAGATTTTACTCGCAGCTCGGTCTGGTAACTGAAACTCGTCCAGAAAGAGTATAGGCGATTTTTCAATCATGTCCTTTGCTAGCCAAAGGAGAGAGTAGTCATCAGAATCCAAATTTCCATGCTTGGAACGAGATTGTCTCAATTGTTCCAGACGTGAAAATGTTTCTAGCATGAACGTATTGAAATGCCATCTCCTTTTTTTATTGTTCGGTAGACTATCGGCTAGCATATCCAACAACATTGACTTTCCAGTCCCAACTTCACCATGAAGTAATATACCTTGGGGAGAGTCCAGATTCATTGCTGCTTCATGACTCGTAAGAACCCTTGTCATAGCAAGTGTATCTTGCCGTTCTTTTCTTCTGAAAAGATGGGCAAATAGTGGATTGTTCCTCAGAGGATGACCAGGTACTGCTACCGTCCGACCATCTTCATTATTTTGACCATCATTGACGGCCTGACTGATTGCTTTGAGGCGAGCTGCATATTCCGATTGAGGTTTATAATCCTTCAACCGTAAATATAGTTTTTGCAAATGTAGAGCTATACGATGTTGAGCTGGGTCGGGGTCAATTACTTTAGTCGCCAACAGAGCACGATATAATATGAGAGGATTTGTGATGGTTAGCCCTGTGGATTGAGGGAGGTTTGTTGGTGGCATTTGGAACTTTCATGGTCGAGATGAAAGTAAATTGATGGATCTCTATGATAAATTGATGAGGGGTTGAAAATGCAAGCGTCATCGCCGGCATTAAATCGGACGTCACTTTCTTAGCCTTGCTTCTGTGGCTGGAGTGTGGCTTTGTACTTGTACCTGTACCTGTACGTGTGCCTCAGCCTTGTACCCTTGTAGCCTTGCATACCTACAATTATTATTTTCGCGTCCCTATTGCGTTTTCCTATTGAAATGGATCTCTGGTCAATGGACAGTATATCGTTGAACAGGGTCAGATAATTGACGTTGGAAATAGCAGCTTGTCCCTAAGAACTATCTGACAGCATTGGAAGAGGAAATCCGAAAGATAGACAGTCATAGTTGGATAAGCTTAAGATGCTAATGCCGCACAAAATCAGGTTCTGTGATGTCTGCAGGTGTCTGCAGTGGTTTGCTGACGACGCGCTTTTGTCTCACTGTCACTAGTCCATTGGGAAATCTTTATATTTAAAGGCATGCGCATAAATGGTGAAAAATACTGAATTCAATTGACCCAAATGATTGTCAAACATTTATTTATTGGATCTGTTTTTCATCCAATTCTTTCCAGAAGACCTCAGAACATAGCTGGAGCTTCTCACTGCTAGCCGGGCACAAATAGCAAAAGTTAAGCCTGAGCCTTGAGGTGTGGTCAGAGCTCAAGGATTAAAACGCGTGCTTCCAAGGTTTCCACCGGTCGCCTTTATTTTCTTTTGGTTCCTGTAGCCGTATTCAATTGATTTTGGATTTTGGATCCATCCATATCCATGATTTATTTATTTTGGAGCACTTGGTTCTAAACTTTATAAGAAGCTTTTAAAACAAAACAAACACTAACGAGCCACGAACAATCACTTTCCACGAGTTATGCCAACAACATCATCGATCTTTCTTATGCTATAATCTCAATTACTTAATTCTCATCGATATATTCAAGAAATGTTTTCGCCTACAGTCAACGCTGGCGCTCCTGCTCCAGTAAGGAGTAGTAGAAGACGACCACGCCCTCATTCGAATGAGAATTCAGTAGCACAGCCAAAAAGCAAGAGAGTTAGAAGCTCATACGATGATCAGACTTTTGCGCCAAACGGTACACCTGAGATGGAGGAAGCAAAAAACAACAAAGTAGCTACTTTGACGAGGCGCGAAAGTCCTAAGGAGGTACCAAGTCAAAGACGAGAAATTGTTGTACGAGGAAAGAAGTCGAAAGGAACGGATAGGACTGGGAAAGGAGATGGCAGTGTGGTTCTTGTGAGTTGTTCAATATCGCATTGTATTGCGACTTTTGGAGACTGATAACTTACATTTTCGGGCAGACCAAAAATGATACCTATACAGTTAGTAAACTGCCAGCGCTTCCAGATCAAATTCGCGCAGATATCACAGGTAGTTACAACTCTTTCAGTGATCTGTAAGTTCATCACTAAATCTATGCTATAGCTCGTCAGCACGGCGCAATATATTCAGATAGCGGTTATGCACTTGCTCTCACCCATTCCAATGCATTCGTCTGGCCCTACGCTATCAACATCCCTTCCCCGGAAACATTTACATTCGCGTTACCTTATAGCCATAAGCATATAACCGACCCTCTTCCTCTTGGTTCGCTAGTTTCGCCCTCTGCGTCATCCTCGGAGCCTGGTCTTGTCGTTGTTATACCTACTGGTAAAATCACATATTGGGAGTCTATTGCAAGCGCCGCTACGCTTGATCTTATTAAATTGAAAAGCAATGGAGTCGGATCAACCATACCAGGAATGCTTTCCGGAGAAACCGTTGTGCAACTTTTGAATGCGGAAACAGCCGGATTTGTTCTGGCATTCAGTACCGGGCGATTGGCCTATCTACGAGTCCGGGATGGACATGGAAGACCCGAAGTATCTGTTCAATTCTTGAGAGGATCAAGCGGACCATTGGCAGGAGGTATATTTGGTAGTCTTAGAAATGTACTTTCTAGTACAGCATGGCGTGAAGACATTGCCGCCGTTCGCGCCGGACCACAGGAGCATGTAGGAGACAGAAATGTGGTTGTCGCAACAGGAAAGGGGAGAATACAACTTTGGAACCTCCAAAGAGATGGGCAGAATGCTCTCCACGGGGAAGCTGAAGGACGGGAAGCAATTGTTCTGGAAATGAAAAAGGCGGAGCCTATCTTATTTGACCTCTCAATAGAAACCTTCGAAGTTCTCGATTTCACCTTTATGCCACAAACACCAGAGGACCGCGACAATGAAGGAGATCGCTTACTTTTGCTAACATCCCTCTCCAATCGATACACCAGCCACTACACTCTTGTTGATGTTGTACTTAGGCGGGATCAATTGATTGTGGAAGATGTTCGACTACTTAAATCTTATACCACTCCGGTCAACAAACATGCGATTTCAAAAGCTCGAATTTATCTACCAAATCCTGCGCTGGTTGCATATGTTGTCTTTGACCGTGCTGTCGTTGTTGTTTCAAGGGCAAAACAAGTTGAATCGCCCGACTCCCAGCTTCGCTCTGAAAACCATACACTTTCGCCATCGTTCGAAGATGTGGTAGACTTCAGGGAGGACAACAATGTTGAGATTGTCGGATCCGGCATGGAAGAACCCCAGAATATTCCACATGGAATTGAGGAAGCAAAATCGTTCAAACACAAAGCAAAGCACCCGGCTACTGTTCTTCTCGTTCGGGGTGGGGGTGTGATTCGTGTAGCAGCTACCGACGTTGATAAACTCGCATCCAACAAAGGACAGCAAGTCACTGCAAAAAGCAAGCTGGAACAAGCAGTGTTTTTTGGTACAATGGCGCAAAACCCTTTAAGCTTCGCAGGAAGATCAGAATTTCAGTTCCCTCCGGAAGAAGTTGGAGCTGCAGCTCTGGAATTGAGTTTAGAGATCGTGGCATCTAGGACTCCTTTTATTCCCTCGGTGTCTGCGTCGCTTGAACAACATCTCAAGAGACGAGCAACAGCTCTCCATGATCTTGCTAAGCATCTCAAAGCTACTGGCGTAGAAATTGATAGGCTCACACGATGGAAGCTACTTTGGGATGCAGAGAGAATGTCGGCGGCAACAATTATCTGGCAGCGGTATGACGCTCTTGTTCGAGAATTGCCAGACGACCAAAAGCGTGGGCTTCTCGCGGATCTCGTAGATCACATTCATGAAGATCTTAAGACTGAGCCTGTTGCTGAAAGAGGCGAAGTCGATCGCGTTCGACATTTCTTTATTCATGATGTTTTTAGATTGGAATTGGCGGTACCATGGGCATTCCAGATGTTAAAGTACGCCTGGACAAATGGTCAAGCTCCTCCTGCTTCAGTGATGGAGACGCTCAGTCAATCTAATGATGTGATGATTAGCGCATTGGAGGGTGCGTTTGACTTTCGAATGAATAATCTGAGGTTGTATGGATTACAATCGGAAACAATTTCACATGGGATATTAGAAGAAGGCTACGAGGGACTTCCGGAATTTTGGACCTCGACTTTCTACATTGCAGAAAATATTCGAAAGCAAACAGACCTTGTCTCTACTCTACTTGGAGATTTTTGGAATAAACCTGTTGCAGAGGACAGCCCCGATCCTACAACCCTCGAGAAAGTTCGACTAGAGCATCCTAATCTTATCGATGTTGCCATCCGATCCAATTTGGAGAGGATACGTTGGGTATCGGCTCAAGACTCACCACAACTTCAAATGCAGGCAGAAGGACTCCAAACCCTACAGTTCAATGCACAAGATAAACAGTTACAGCGCCTTGCAGATACCTTCAGTCTCCCCGATGAAGCAATGAACTTGGCAGAAAAATATGAAATTCTACAAACCTTGGCAACTGTGCTGATGTATGAAGTCGGTATTTGTGCCGATGGGCTTCGTATTCCGGGCATTGACGAAGAAGACTATGAACATCTTAAAAAGCGAGAACAAGACCTCCGTGATCGGATGGACAAGTCTTTTGCAAACTTCGGTGCGAGTTGGGCTGCCGCTCTATATGAATATTACATTGGCACGGGAGAAATACAACAGATGCTCAATGATTATCAAAATCAGCGAGCATTTCTCACTGCTTTTCTACGTGACAAACCGGAGTATGCTAAGATCGGTTGGATTCATGAGATTACTCGAGAAAGGGATTATGATGAGGCCGCGAGAATGCTTCTTGAACTTGGATTGGATCGAGAGCGTGATGTCTGGAGTAAAAAGGTCGAACTTAGTATCGGCAAGCTTTCACGCATGGCAGGTCGCAATTATAGTCAGGCCAACGGAATTCTAATTCCTGATGGGGGCGAATCAGAACTTGTCAGAGCAAATCAAGAGCTTGGATTGCTCAAGATTCAAGATCTGATTTACAAGTATATATACCCCACCATCAGCACAGCCATCGATGATAACGCGGAAGTCCAACTTGCTCTAGAGACTCATGGCAATAAGAGTTTGAAGCAACAATTTTCTTTCATGAACCTTCTTGAAAGTAGCATCACTCATCTGGTCAAGCATGAAACGATGGATGCATTCTGTTTGGTTGATTTACTTACCCTCATGGGTGATAATTTCAGAGCCATGGAACAAGATGACTTCAGCATGAGCAGATTCTATTGGGCGCTTGAAGCTATCCGTTTGGGTGTCACAAATAAAGAAGAAAAGTTGCTTATGCAGCGTGTTATTTGGAGACGATGTCTCTTAAGAGATGACTGGGCTGCGATGAATAATACAGAGGCTAAAGACGATCAATTTGTAGAAGATCAGTTAAAGACAACAGCTTTGTATTGGACACTCAAAGCCTGCTTCAAGAATCGTAAGTACCATCATTTGACATCATATTGAATTACAGACTAATAACATTTTTAATAGGTATCTTCGAAAAGGATCTCACTATTAAGTCATTAACTCCTGAAGAAGTCATCGGCGCATGTACAGAAGAGCTAGAACAACGCTGGTCTCGAATCGACGCTAGTATGCGCGAACGCATGATGCAAGACTATCAAATTGAAGATGATGCATTAACACAATATATCGACACTGCTAGAATAGATAAGTGGCATCAACAAGCAGTAGAACTTGCCAAACAAGATTTTAGAGACGAAGTTGGAGCGGAAACGTCAGCTGGATCAGTCATGGATAGAGAGGCGGCTAGGACGCTAGAAGAATTGGAGAGAAGTATAGCAGATAATGAAAAGGGAAAGGCAGAAGGAATGCTCTTGTCAAAACCAAGACATAGGGCGAAGATAGGATACGATGGGAGAGGGAGTGCGAGTGGGAGTAGGAGTGGAAGTGGACGTCCGGGAAGCTTTAGAAGCTCACTTAAGTTGTATTGAGGATATTGAGGAATAGAGGAGAAATGGGTGAATGATATATCAGCGTTATTTTTGTAAGATTCATTGACAAAGTTGATGAAGATATTCATTTTATTAGGGTAGTGCAGTAGGGTTGATTTAGCACTGGGTTTCTTTCACTCGTGCAAAGTGGATTGATTGATTGATTCTGTGGAGTTTTATGGATGGGGGGAGGGAGGGGGTCTAATTCTTTTTGAGCAAAATTTAAAGTAAAATTGTATGGATCAAGAATTGGATGGATCGATAGATCGATAGATCAATGGAATAAATGAATAGCTTGACTTAACTTAACTACCTGCCTGTCTACGATAACAAAGTGATGGTCTAATCGATTGATGAATTGGAAGAACTGAAAATACCTAGGTTAGATTCACTTTTTTATATCTTGGATCACATCGTATCGTATGTATGTATCTTAGAATTCATATCGTATCGTATCGATCTTATGTACGATGTATCTCTATATGACGCTTAATCATCAATCAACCATCATCAATCATTAATCAATCAAGCCATGGCATCGCATCGCATCGGGGATCGTATCCCAAAGTATGCAGTTACGAGGTTACCGGTATATGGATGGAGCAAATGAAGGGATCGTGGTTTGTGAAGCGAAGCGTTGAAAATTGGATAAACGAACGAATGAATAAATGAACGAATAAATGAACGGTTAACGGGTATGTACTGTATATACGGAGTTTGTATTTAAAGTGGTAGAGGAATATGGGGCTAGATAGAGAGGGAACCTTGAAGCGATGGTAAGTTTATTTGTATTAGGGAAGGTTGGTTGGATGGATGGTCGAATAGATGGATACGTAGCTGGATAAGTGGGTTTCTTTCAGGGGGTGGATGGATTTTAATTTCTGAGGGGAATTTTTAGATTTTTGAATTTTTGAATTTTTAGAATTTTAGAAGGGAGGAATTTGGATGGTAGACTAACGGGATGGGGGTAGTGGTGTGGGTTGGGGTGGGTTGGGTGGATTGGGTGATGGGTTAGTGTGGAAAGGAGATTAAGAATTAAGAAGAGGGAAGAGGGAATTGGAGGAGTGTGAGGTGAATGGTGAGTGGTGAGTGGTGATGAAATAATGGGATTCGGGGAGAGAGTTGAATAGATGGATTTTGGGGAGTAGATGATGGATGGGATTGGGGGAGAGGGATTGGGGGAGAGAGTTGATAGGTGTAGAGAGGTAGGTAGGTAGGTAGAGATATAGGTATAAGTAAACCTTTTGGGGATTTGGGGAATATGAGATATGAGATGTGGGTGATGAGTGAATAAGTGATGAATCATAGATAATAGAATTTTTGATATTTGTGTGTGTATACTCTGTGTGTATGTATGTGAATTGGTTTTGTATGTTTGGGAGTTGGGAGTTGGGGAATGAGGAGTTGGGGATGGGAAATAGGAAGGAGGAGGGAGAAAGATTATGGGGAGAAATTGGAGATGTTGGAGATGCTGAATATAGATACTGGAGATGGATATATGGAGAGTTGTGGAGAGTTATATAGAGTTGTGAGATGGGTAGGATGGGATGGGATGGGATGGGATGGGATGGGGTGAGGTAAGGTGAGGCAATGAATAGATGGATAGATTGGAACGAGAAGAGGAGAAGTTGGGGATTGGAGATTGGAGATTAGAGTGTTTTATTCTTGAAGGGGGAAAGTTGAGGGAGATGAGGTTTAGAGATGAGGTTGGGAGATATCTAAGTTGTATATATATATAACGTTATAATATAGTACTTAAAGGAGTGAATACCTACTTAACAACACCAAACTCACCTTATATTTCACATCTCAAATCTCAAATCTCATTCATCTACCACACTCACAGAACTCCAGGACTTACAGAATTCGAAACCTAGGAACCCTTATCAAATCTAACTTTCACTTGTATGCTTCTCCTTTGATAATGAGATTTGTGAGGGGAAGTGGAATGTGGATGGGAGAGCTAAGTCGGTTGTAGGTAGATATAGGTTGTAGGTTCTTTGTGCTATATATATCGAATCAAAAGATATAAAAAGATATCTAAATCTAGACATTTAAACTTTATATAATAAGGAGTAGGTAGGTAGGTAGGTAGGTATCTTGTGCTGGGAATTTGGTGGGTAATGTGGTTATATAGTATGTGAGGATGGGCTGCTATGGATATCTACCTACCTACCGACCGACGGAGTACCTACCTAGTCCTCCATAGGTAGGTAGATGCTCTAATAATAAAAGGGTACCGGTATCCGGCTTGGGAGTTCGAACTTGGTGGAATGATTCCACCAATGAATGGAGAGAGGGAGAGAGGGAGAGAGAGACAAAGAAAGAGAGAGGTTTGTTAGGGAACGGGATGGGATGGGATAAATTAGAATAGGGTGGTTTGGATGGGTGAATTCTTTGGGGGTCTACGGAGTGCGTATTAGAGTGAGTTAGTAGATTAATAATGAAGGGATACTTATTGTATCTACATATACCTAGGTAGAATTTTGATGTTGAATCCAAATAATGAATGCGAAAGAAGAGAGAAAATAGGATTACGAGTATTTAACATTTCCTTTCCTCTCCTCTCCTCTACTTATCTTTCCTTTCCCTTCCTCTGCTTTGACTCTTTCTTTCTTACTCATTAATCATTATTCATCACTCAATCACTCCATCAATCTTAGCCTCACCTCACCGAAAAGGAAAAAAGAAAAAATATGCCCCTTTTGACATGAGCATGAGTCAAAGAACAGATCCGATGCGGAGACTAGGTGATAATAAATAAAATATGAAAAGAGTTGGATTGAATGAATGAAGTATGGTAATTATATGTAGGTAGGTAGGTATATACACAAAGTACTTTGTATATGCAGCCTTGTTATGCTTGATATGTAAATATACGTACCTAGTAGGTACCGACCTATTTAAACACCTACCGACATAACTTTGCCCCTTTTTTATGGTTTGGAGATGGGTTGGTCGGTTGGTCGGGTAGGGTTGATAAGGTTGTGTACCTGGCTGGTATGTATGACCTTTTGACCTTTTGACCTTTTGACCTTTTGAATTCTGATCTCTTGACCTGCAGTTATGTTCCAACAGTATAGTTTCGAATTACGTCTGAGATATATTTTTGATTTTCGAGGTATGATAACATCTTACCTATTAGTATAATGATATACAGAATATATACATATACTCGGAGTTTATAATTCATTTAGCAGCAACCTTTTGATGAAAGTTCGGACTTACTTTTGTGCTTTGAATATGGAGATAGTACAGGTATGTAGTGTAGGTACGTGCAGATGGAAGTATAATTAAGGATAAAAAAATGTAGGTATGTGCTTGAGTCCTACTGTATGTATTAGGAGAAGAATTTGATTGTGCGATCTTGTATAACGAATGGAGAGAGTAGCTTTGAGCATAGGCATGTGTAAGGAAGTAAGTAAAGCTAGAATGTACCCAAAATACATTCGGAGTATAATAGTGACTAGGGAGGTATATGTATATGTATGATGTAAGGAGTATTTAGATTATTCATTCATTCATTCATTCCTTTGGTTTGAAACCCTGTCGGTTACTTTTGAATGGATGGATGTTATGATGACTGGTTATTTTGTAATGAAATTATACCTCGTAGGCAATAATAAAGGGTTTCCTTTGCTTGAATCTAGGTATTGAATTGTCTGTTCATTTGGTGTAGGGTTTGGTTTGTATGGTTGGTGGTGTGGTTGGTTCTTTCTCATTTCATTATTGCATTCGGGGGTGAGCGAGCGTTGGATAGGGATACTAGGTAGTTAGCTATGATATAGCTAGGTAGGGTAGGTATATATATCTGCTTTTTATTAATTAATTGTTACTTAATCCTCCTATCTATAGCTACGTATGTATGTACCTAGGTCAGATCCAATTCTTGTTCAGTTGTACCGACTTGACTTATTCAATTATACATTATACTGCCTCCGTACTGTTGATAGATAACTAATTGTCCCTCGACACTTAGTAGGTATATTTGTATAATAATCGTATAATCATAAAGAGTCATAGACAACCTGGAATTAATTCAAATTACGAGAGAGAATGAGAGGTGGTTGGTTTTATTTACCTACTTTTACCATCTCAACCTCGTACCGCACTCTCTTTTCTTCTTCTTTTTCTTCTTCTTCTTCTTCGAGTCAACAATCCATCTACAAGTTTAAATCGGGATCGGGCCTTGCTCTTGTCTTTGCTTTCTTCAGTCCAATCCAATCCTCAAATTCCAAGCGGCTGGATTACCATTTCCCTTAGTAGATCGACCAACATTGACATTAATTTATTAGAAAAATATAGATGAAATGAAATGAAATGAAATGAAATGAAATGAAATGAAATGAAAAAGTAATCATTGTTGTCTATGTTATTTTTGCAATCTTTCATATAGCGATTGTATTCATTTTATTGGGAATTAATGAATACCTAGGGAGGTAAATGAATAAATAGCATTGTATTATACCTAATTACTAGTAACCAAAGTCAGTCAATCAATCAAAAAGGCTCTTCTTCTAAATAAAGCCTTTAACACACTCTTTTTTCGCTTCTCATTTCATTTTATACCTATTTACCTATTTACCTATTTACCTACCTAGGGACCTATCCTATCCCATCCCATCCCATCCTATTCTATCCTATATGTCTTCTATTGTGCAAAGTATCTGATTACTATCTAGATACCTAGTTTCCCTTTCCTTTCCTTACCTTTCTCTACCTGCCCTTCCGTTCCCTTGGCCGACCTTACCTTCCTTATCATTTCTGGTCTCTTATTGCATTTACACTGTACGTCTACATGTAAATCGTACACCTACATTGTACATCTACATCTACATCGTACACAATCCGCCCCCCCATCACCAAAACAAAATCAATTGAATAGATAAAAAACCTACAACGACGACTACATCTTATTATTCATGTGAGTACCTACCTACCTATGCATTCAAATAATTAATTATACACTCCCCTCTCTTATCCCTCATCCTCCCAAAAATGTCCCTAAACTCCCTTAAGCCTAAGCCCCAAACTTTACCAACAACTTTTTGCAGTTAATCCACCCCATCCAACCCCCATCCACTCAGTCCCCCATCCATCCACCCACCCACCGCCTTCGCCGCCTGCGACCAAAACCCAAACCCCAAACCCCAAAACCTTACTCACCACTCACTTAACCACTCACCTCTCACAACCCAAAACCCTTCTTTCCTAATCTCATCCATTCACAATCCCTCCCAACCCAACCCAAACCACCACCCCATCCTAAAAATAATCAAGAGAAAATATCATCTTTGGGGACAATATCATTGGGGATTGCATTGAATGTCCCCTTTTGTGGCAGTAGCAAAATACTCTTCTTCAACTTGGCTAATACAATAAATCCATCCCCCCCCCCAAAAAAGCATCTCTCTCTCTCGACCTTAATTTGTTGATCTTCAATCCTACTTCCTGGTAAAAAGGCAACAATTCATTTAGCCTATCAATTTTACTTTGACTTTCAATTCCGATCATCGAATTCCAACGGCCTATTTCTACATCTTTCAACTTCTTGAGCTCAATCGAGAGCTCCTAATACAATTACGATGGCTTCATCATCGTCTAATGTCGTCGGCGTTCATTATCGCGTAGGGAAGAAAATCGGAGAGGGTTCCTTCGGTGTCATCTTTGAGGGAACAAATTTACTCAATAATCAACAAGTGGCTATCAAATTCGTACGTTCTTCCATATCGTCGTCGCCATCGATTTCATTCTTTCATCTGCGAAGATGCATTGATCGACATAAAAGGGGGAAAGGTGCTTCAAATCGTTTTTGTTTTACTGACAATGTTATCATGAATAGGAGCCTCGAAAGAGTGACGCTCCACAATTGCGAGATGAATATCGAACTTATAAGATTCTTGTTGGCTGCCGTGAGTACTTTAATCACGATATTCTTGAGGTCGAGATACTAATTCAATGTAGCTGGTATTCCTAATGTTTATTACTTTGGTCAAGAAGGCCTTCACAACATCCTTGTTATCGATCTCCTTGGTCCATCGTTGGAAGATTTATTCGACCACTGCAATAGAAGATTCTCAACCAAGACTGTGGTTATGGTAGCAAAGCAAATGGTTCGTTTTCTTCCTCCAAACTGCAAAGGCCGAGTAACTTCGCATGTACTAATTCCAAAAATAGCTTTCAAGGGTACAAACAATTCACGAGAAGAACTTGATCTATCGAGACATCAAACCCGACAACTTCTTAATTGGCCGACCGAATACGAAAGCCGCAAATGTTATCCACGTTGTCGACTTTGGAATGGCCAAACAATACCGGGATCCTAAGACCAAGCAACACATTCCTTACCGCGAGCGAAAGTCATTGTCGGGTACTGCAAGATATATGAGTATCAACACACATTTGGGAAGGGAACAATCAAGACGAGACGATCTAGAAGCTTTGGGTCATGTTTTCATGTATTTCTTACGAGGTGGTTTACCATGGCAAGGATTGAAGGCCGCTACCAACAAGCAAAAGTACGAGAAGATTGGTGAGAAGAAGCAAACGACCGCGATCAAGGATCTTTGTGATGGTTTCCCAGAGGAGTTCAACCAATACTTGAGCTATGTGAGGAACTTGGGCTTCGAGGATACACCAGACTACGATTACTTGCGGGATCTCTTCACTCAGGCTTTGAAGAACAGTGGTGAAGTTGAAGATGGAGAGTATGATTGGATGAAGTTGAACAATGGCAAGGGATGGGAAGCTATGAAGCAACATCCATCTCAACACATGCTACATCAACCAAATGCTGTCCCAGGGGCCTCGCAAAGAGAACTACATGGAACAACTCGAGGAGGGAACACAACACCAGGTCACCTCACTGCCGCCCGTTTAAACGCCGCACAACCCCCGCCACCATCTCCGATAAAACCAGGGATGGGCAAGTCTCGCGACCGGCAAAACGCCCCAGGTGCGTTAGCCCCGAAACGCAACAGCGGAGCGGCGGGGGGCCTTCAGGATGCATCTACACCAGCAGGCTCAACTCAAGCCCAATTCCAGAACAGCTCAAACAATCTACCTCAAAGGATGAGCGCAGCCCAACAATCACCACTGAACACCAACGGGAGAGGACCATCAGAACAGCCGCAACCAACGGCAATGCAAAAGATCATGAAAGCTCTGTGCTGCGGTTAGTATGAATCTGTATTTCTCAGCAAATCAAAAATTCTAACATGTGACTAGGTTGAGCACTTGTCCATAATTCATTTTTCATTTCAAAGAACTTTTTACGCCTCGACTCTTTCACTTTCCATGCCGTCTTCATATTGAATGTCGGTTATAATGAACACACCTCAATTTACAAATCGTTTCAAATAAGATCATGTACCGGAGTTGCATCAGTTTGACCGCCAAGTCGTTTCTTGAAAAGCCTCGTCTTTGCTTTTGTGGTTACATACACCTTTTCCACGACCTTGAAGCTGGGTTTGAAACACGAAACTACATCATAAGCAAAATACCTTCGGTTGGCATTTGGAATTTGGCATCTGGCATTTGGGACTTCTTCAGCGAAGCACTTCAAGACTAATAATTGTTTTTCTTACATTTTCCCTCTCCGTCTCACCCTCTATCTCACTCTCCCATCCAAAATATTATTCTTTGGCATCACATTTTCCCACTTTTCTCGTCGAATCATATCATGGCTCTCCTACGTACCAAGAAACGCTGGTCTTTAATTCAATATCCCCAAGGAAAAGAAGTTTGGAATGGGTAGCGGGGGACACTTTTTACGATGTATAGCTTTTTGACCCGTTCTCTCTTTTTTTCCATCTTACTTCTTTGGAGCGAGCGGAGTGTTACGTCTTTTTTTTTTCAGTAACACTACAGCAATGGCGAATTGGGAGTGTGGTGTGTATTCGTTTTTTTCCTGCTTGTCTGCGTGTTGTGGTGAGAGGGTTGCTACATTAGATGCATATGGGGAAGTTGATGGGGGGCGGGATTGAGAGATGTGATGGGAGGAGATTCCTTTTTTTTTGTATGTTCTGATGGATGGAATGGATGGGCTGCATGTCATATCACTCTTTTCATCTTACTTCAGTAGCAACGAATGAGAGAAAAATGTGTATGTGGAAAGAAAAGTAATGGGGTCTGTCTTTTTTTTATTCTCTCTCTTCTTTTTTTTCTGAACCGTGCGAAATAAAAGGGGTGGATTCTCATATCAGCATCAGGGAAACCAATCAATCAATCAATCAATCAAATCAAATCACAATTAAAACAGAGAGATGGGTCAGCAGAGTAGACGGGGCAGAAATGATAGTTTAATGGAAGTTGATAATGGGATCTTGGATCTTTTGGTGTGTAGATTTTGTAGATTTGGAGATGAAGGTGTGAATGTAATGTAATGCTGTATGCGTGTTGTATGTGTGTGTGTGTGTGTGTGTGTGTTGTATGTATGTGCTACAAAGGGTGTGTAGGTAGGTAGGTAGGTAGGTATTGTGTGGTATGGTATTGTATTGTATCATATCATTCATGCTCTCGTTCACCATATCATCTGTTCATTCATTCATTCATCTGTTCATTGGGTGAGATTATCTACTTTTTTTTATTCTTTTTTTTTTTAGGTCTGGTATGATGGGTATGATAGGTATGATAATCATCCTAGCCTACGGAGGTAGATATTCTGGAGTCAGTATTGGTATTGGTATTAGTATTAGTTACCTACTTACCTACTTGCCTAGTCACTTAGTTTCTCCTCGCTAGCTAGCTAGGTACCTAATAGCTAGCTGCATGTATTATCTATGTAGGTACTATGTACTATATATGATGATTATGATGATTGTGATGTAAAATTTGGGTATTCAGGAATCTAGGTGTTGGATTTGGATTTGGAGTTGGAGTTGTGAGGGGAGATGTTTCTTTTAGGTTTGAGGGTTTGGGAGGTTTGGGGTTCATGGTTTCATAGGAGGAGGAAAATTGGAGGGGAGAACAGAGGAAAGAAGGAAGGAAGGTGTCATGTAATTCTTTGATTGTATAGCAGTGCGTAGCAGTGCACTGTATGGTACTGCAGCGCATTCTTTATCTCATCCCGTCTCATCTCATTTTGGGTCGAATCAACCAGCTACACTAACATACATAGGTACATAATGAGAGTAAATCGTAAGTCTCTTCTTCATTATTCCATTCTCCACCCTTCATTCTTCCCTCTTCGTTTCTCGCTCTTTCTCGCTCTTTCTCTCTCAATATTCTCTTCCCTTCTCTCCCACAAATGGCAATTGACGAATCGAAACATAACCACAGAAAGAAGAGACTAAGTCAATTTCTGCTTGATGAAGAAGGATCGCAGATGCGAAAGTTGCCATGCGCAAGTGATTCCCAAGACGACGAGTTGGATTAGTGTCCAGCGGACGACGCGCGCGTTGGTGGATTCGGATTGGTCGCGGAATTCGGCTTCGCGTTCCTAAGGGGGGAGGGTTAGTTTGGGGGTTTGGAGATTGGGGGTTTAGGGTTGGGAATTGAGGATTTGGAGGAAGGAGGAGGGGAGGTTTGGGGGTACATGAAAAAACGATGGAGGGCACGGTAGACAAATTTATAAAGGGCAAATAAGCATCAGCACTCACCCGTTGGAAAACCTGTTCCCTTCTAATATCCTGCAATCTGCCATTCAAATCCTTAACCTTTTGCACAATATCATTGATTTTTCCCTTATCGTCACTTTCAATCTGACTCGTCTCTCCAATTGCCATATCGAGAGTCAATCTAATACCGCCATTTGAATGTAATGCGCTGAGCCAATTGCTAGAACCGGAGGTGGAAGAGGGAGTAAAGCAGATTTTGTGGTCGCCAGAATCGGCGGCTGTGAAGGTGAAACGACCAGAAGATGAACCGGTTTGGAAAACCACTCGGTGGTCGTTGTCGAAGACTTCCTACAGGGGAGAGGTCAATAGGTTGTTGGTATGCTTAGATATGATGGGTAGATGTAGAGTGTAGATGGGACTTGAGGGGATTGGGCAAAGGGAGGAGAGGAGTATATACATACATCTACGGAAATAAAAATGTTTAATCCATCATGTTTACTCCATTGTCTTGTATTTTCATCGTATTCCTCAGCGGTATAATGGCCTACTACCAATGTGTCTTTGGGTAATTCCTCGAAGAAACATTTGGGTGCTGAGCCGTCGATATAAAAGTAGAGGGATTGAACTGGGGCAAGGAGGACGGAGAGAGCGGCCCCAATGAGGGGGAGAGATGTGCGCATTTTCGATTACCGGGAATTATATGCGTATTGTGAGGGTTGAAGTAGTGAGCTTGCGAGGATGATTTGATTGAGCTTGTTCAAGGCTTATATTCAAATGGATTGATAGAACACGTTCGCGACTTCTTGGACAGGGATATGTTGATTCACGTGCTGATAAGTTAGTGGTTGATAGCGGTTTAATGGTTGGGTTTTTGGGATATTTCGCGATCGCAATATTTCGTACAAACATTGAACTATCTTTCGACAATCAATTCATCTTTTTCTCCTCTAATAACTCATCAACAGACACGTTACTTCTGTATCTTCTTAAAGTGTCATTTTATTTTACGATACGATTCCAAAGAAATGATAAGATAGAAATTCCACGCACGCACCACAAAGCAACGTAATTAATTCAAAATGACATCCCACGATGTTCGCGACATGCTGGATCTCCCCTCTAGCTCCTCGGCACCTCGACCGAAAAAAGTAAAAACAATTGTCCAGAAACCGAAATTGGGGGGTCTGGCACGAGAAGTGCAGAACCTGGGAGGAGATAATCCTATTGCGATTGTACCGGAAGAAGCAGTCTTCAAGAAGAAGAGATTTGGAAGTCGAAAACCGGCGACGAAATGGGAAGCGAGGAGTTTTAGGAATAGTGCGAGGAATGGGGATGGTTTGGTGCTGAAGCATTGGAGGAAGGTTGAGGGGAGGGAGAAGAAAAAGCAGAGGGAGAAGGATGCGGAGGGGGATACGGAAATGGGGGAGGATGGGGAGAAGGGAAAGGAAAGAGAAGAGGAGATAATTGAGGACTCGACTTTTGCAAAGTATAATGTGAAAGTACAGGTACCGACTTATACCGACGAACAATACAAGGAAATTCTGGAAAGTGAGAATTGGTCGAGAGAGGAAACGGATTATTTGATGAGAACGGTTCAGGAATATGATTTACGATGGCCGGTTATATGGGATCGATACGAATATATACCTCAAGACATTCCGGAAGACAACATGGAAGGAGCGATAGCTAGACGAGACAGGACTATGGAAGACTTGAAAGCAAGATATTATACAATAGGTGCGGCTATGATGGCATTAAAGAAACCTTTACATCAAATGAATACTACGGAATTCGATTTACACCAAAAGATGTTGAATTTCGACCCTGTACAAGAGACACGGAGGAAAGATTTCCTGGAAGGCGTTTTTACACGTACAAAGGAAGAAGCTCGAGAAGAAGAAAGTCTTATGGTGGAACTCAAACGTATTTTGGCTCGCTCGGAGAAATTCATGGAGGAACGAAGAGAACTTTACGCCAGACTCGATGCTCCTGCAAGTAGTTCTAATATTAGTGCTTTCATCACTAGTCAAGGTCTACATCAACTCTGTCAACAACTTCTCACCCAGGATAAAAGTAAGAAAAGAAAACCCATTCAAGAAGGTCAAACTCCTGGTGGGGCTACTCCTGTCGGTGGTAATACGCCAGGTGGATATGATGCAAGACGGGATTCCAATGTTCGAGAATCCATTTCAGCACCATCAGGTAACGCTGGTAATGCTTCAGCAGGGGGTAATAAAAAAGGAAGCATATCCTCTATTCAAACACCATCAGATCGCCGCAGACTCACAGAAGAAGAAGAAAAAGTCTACGGTGTTTCGCATCATGATCGTTTACAAGGTGGTCCATATTTCCGTGGTGAAAAACTTATTAGACCGCTCACATCGAAGAGTGCAATTCAACAAGGTCGTATCAAAAACATGTTGGTTGAATTGGGCATTCCTGAGAAACCCATTATGGGCACGGCAGATGTCGCTCATGGTTATGATGAATTGTTCAAGAGTATTGGGATTTTGTTGGATAGTAAGAAGGTGGCTGAGAAGTTACAAACTGAAATTGATGTGTTGAAGGCGCAGTTGGAGGAAAAGAAGAGGAGGAGAAGGATGAGCGGGTTATCGGCTGCTGGAGGGCTGGATGGTACCGGGGATGAGAAGGAGGAGACGAAGAATAAAAATGATGGGAATGGAGAAGGTGGAAGTGAAGAGCCAGGAGCGGCAGCTGTAGTACAAAGTACAGAGAATGGTGAGAATGGTGCGGAAAATGAACAGGAAGGTGGTGATGGCGCGCAGGGTAACGTTGATAACAATGGTACTGAGAACGCTGATGCAAATGCGGCGGCTGCGCCTAAAAGAAGCGCAAGCGTGATGAGTACGGGGACTGATAAGAGTTCAAAAAGGCAGAAGAAATAAGATGTAGTTGTAGGGAGGGTATGAAAAACTTTATAGGGGTTAGGTGGCTACTCTGGTGGAAGAGGAGAGCAGAGGAGGAGAAAGGGAAGACGCTTCGCTTCTCACTTTTATAGATTAGTGTGATAGTATTTTGCTAGAAACTCATAAATGTTATGGTTTACTCAAGTGCATTGCTACATCTTGTAAGTTGAGTTTGGAGTCAGTTGAGGTGAGGTGAGGTGAGGTGAGGTGAGGTGGGGTAAAGTGAGATATGAAGTCAAACGTCTGAAAAGCGTATGTACGATTACTATCTATCATTCTGTTCGTTTCTTTCTCATACTTTCCTCATAATTTTATTCCTCTCGTTTCCGAAAGTCATACATAATACTTCATGTTGAAGAGCTTGACCATACAACATAAGCCCTTCTGAGAAGTATCAGTATCAGTACAAACGGAGTGTGGCTATACTATCACCTCATATCTATTATCTACCTTGTATATCTATACGTACTTATCCCTATCTCTATACCTATACCACGATTATAAAATCATTGCTCACAACACGAGTGGGGTGTATAGTTGCGAAGTTGCTGAGTTGCGAAGTTGCTGAGTTGCGAAGTGAGGGATGATATGGACGATGGTGAAGATGCTATTATGTGTTGGGGTTCAATACTCAAAGAAATGAAGATGTGAGGGAGTGATGAAATAGGGGTGTGAAAATTATTTAGGTAGATCAAGCTTTTGTGTGATTATTTTGATTATTTGGGAAATAGATGTGTTGTGCTCTATCTTGCTGCTTATTGGGGCTGGGGATGGGGATGGGAGTTGAGATTGAGATTGGGAGTTGAAATGGATAGCGGACGTTTGTTGTTTGTTGTGATGGATTGGTGATTGGAATAGTCGATTATGGATAAATGATTGTGAATAGAGAGGAGAGGAGCTTGATGGTGTATGGTAGAGATTTTAAGGGGCAATTTGACGGATGGAGATGAGGGAGTTTGGGGTTTCGGATGAGGATGAGGATGTTGATTTGGAGATTGTGATTGGAGGACTTATGGTGTATTTGCTGAAATGGAAAATTAGGTGAAGAAGTTCGTGGAGTTTGTGATTGGAGTTGGGGAAGATGTGTTGTAGATTTCGGATGGCATACTTCCTGACCAGAGGGCCACACTTAGCATAAAGAGAAGTGGAGAAACCATATACTGCGCCCGCCATCGTCGCAATGGAATTGTGAGAATCAGAATCTGTATCGCCACATTGAGCCTCTCCGATATCGTTACAGAAAAGAATTTTGGTCTCATCCTGTATTTCCTGTTAGATTGGTTATTGACATGTTGTGGGAAAGATAAGCATATCTTCTGTTTTCTGGCGTATTGAATATACCGCGAAATACAAAGTTAGGAATCTAGCTTTATGTGCAGGTTTGACCGGTGCTATTCTCTATAATTACCTAGCTCGGCAACAACTGTTCGAGCTGAAGCTAGATGAAGCGGGTAAAAGGGGTGGGGGGGACCTTGAATATATGGAGAGCAAAGATGTTGTATGAAAAGGCGAGAGGGGTTGCTGATATATGGACTTTTCCAAGGAGTGGTTAGTTGGGTTTGAAGTAGAGCAAGGAGGGCTCTTAGAGAATGAATAGGAGAGTAGGTAACAAGATAGTGAACAATTCATTCCCATGTCTATAGGTAATATAGCCCTTTCTAGCAATCTCAATGTTCGAGTCTAATTTCAATATTGGTAAATCGGCAATTTCAACAGTAAACTAGTATCGTTGATTCAGTTGCAATGCACTATAGCAATAAAGTCATTGTTTCTGGAGCCTATTTCGATATTCTGTGACTCTAGGTTCAAAACTCAACGCCCAAATGACGTTCAAGGTTCAACCTCAGTCCTCATGTTATAATATTCGTCTATCAATTGATGGAGAATAAGGGTGTGCGGTGGAAAAGGGGAGAATTTGCCTGTGTATTGGGGAAGTCTTGATACCTTGTCCGAATCCTACCTAGATACCTGTAGTAATAATTATTCGGACCAAGAATGTATATACATGGAGGGCTCGGAATGTTGTTTGACCGAATGTCGTTTCAATCGACCAATCAAATGTCTACCCCAATCGGCTGAAAGACGGAACAAAGCAAGGCAAGAATACATCATCGATATCGTTATCAACCATTCTCTCGAAGCGACACCACATCACGAAACCCGATTTTTAAATCTTCAGATAAGACTTGTTTGGTCTGAAAAAACAAATTCTTCATTGACGGGATCGAATTCAGACGTGACTGTTGCGAAGGAAGGGACATTGACGTCATGCCATGCCGACACACTTGTTTGCCGCCACAACAAAGCAAACCACTGCCATCAAATTGACCAAGATTAAGCAAAAGATCACGTTATAAAATTTCTGTTCTCTTCCTCACAAAATGTCTCTACCACGAATTCTCCTAACCCTCATCGTGAAAACAATCCGTTTCCTCGCCAATACCTTCGCGCCCATCATCCTCCGCTACATTTATCGCACACCTCCCCACCCTGCAACCTACACCCTCCGTATCCACACTACACTTCTCCCCGCCTCTCCCGGAACCCTCACTCTCTACATATACCAACCCCACGGCCACCAAATCTCAAAAACTGATCCCCTGCCATGTATTCTCAATTTTCACGGTGGAGGTTTCGTGATCGGGAATCCGACGGATGATTCGCTTTGGTGTCATACTGTCTCGACATTACAAAACTGCATTGTGATATCTGCATCTTACCGATTGGCTCCCGAATATCCCTTTCCCGCAGGACCTTATGATGCTTGTGATGCCCTTCTTTATGTATTTTCCCATGCTGAAGAATTGGGCATTGATGCCGAAAACATTGTATTGAGTGGATTTAGTGCGGGAGGAAGTTTATGTTTTGGTATTCCATTATTGTTGGAGGACTTGAAGGATAGAGGGGTTGTGAAGGATAGAAACTGGAATGTCAAGGGTATCATGGCATGGTATCCTGGATTTGATAGTACGATATCTCGTTCTGAAAAGAAAATGAGGATGAAGGATCCAAATCTTTCATTGCCACCTTGGCTCACGAGTATTTTCGATCAGTCGTACAAACCTGAGTATTTGAATATTGATCGCAGGCATAAATTACTTTCCGCGGGAATTCAAAGCCAAGAGGTGTTGAAGAAAGGGTTACCGAGGAAAATGAGGATTGTTACTTGTGAACATGATATGCTGTGTAGGGAAGCGGAGGATTTTGTAGAGAGATTGAAAGGCTGGGGTTGGGAAGTGGATTTGGAGTGTGTAATGGGTGTGAGGCATGGATGGGATAAGTTTCCGCGTGCGAAACCTGACCCGAGGGAGTTTTATGGAAGGGCTGGGGAGTGGTTGAGGAGAGAAGTTTGGGGTGGGGATGAGGAGAGTGGTTATTGATTTCCTGTGGTGGCGGCGAAGAAAGTGTATCTGATAGTTGTATCTGATAAATCTCAAATATACAAGTGTCTAAACTAGATGCCGCTCGTGAATCTTAGAAGCTGTTTTGTGTGCAGACCCCAGATTTTTGAAGGTTAAGTTCACCATTTAGCTGTGAATTCGATATAAGATACAGCGGTCTAGAACTTGTCACCTATTAAGTGAAGATCTTCATTCAGTGACTAACTCAGCTACACATGGAAGCATGCTCGACAGTTCTAGCTAATCACTACTCGTAGATTCTTCCAAACAAGGAACATGGCCAAGACATACCCAATATAACCTGTTTTGAAATTGTGGTCTAGAAGTACATGTGAGGAGATTATATATTTGAAAGAGTGAACTTTATCTAAAAAGAGAGTCTAGGCTCTGAACGAGAGGGGAGAGTGAAGTGGCCGGAATTTCGTAATGGTGGTACGCTTAACTTGAATACAATGTGTGCTTTGGGGAGGGGATGGCGGAGATGAAGCGAAGTGTTTGGACAGGTTATAGGGAAGTGACAAAATAGCAGGGGATATTCTATTGACACGGCGTCATCGACCGACGTAGCCGCAGCTTGCATAAACCTCACACGACACATACATTGTGCACATGGAGTGAAGATCCCGTTTTCTCGAATCGATAGAATCCTCCTTTTGTCGATGGCTGGCATTAGGAAATCTTCAAATATTCCGTACTTCAGTATTTCTACACATAACCTCGCCTCACTTTCCTCAATTGTATCTTACTTCCTTCCAGCTAAGCAGGCTCTACATAAGCTAAATAAAGGCGGGAATTGAGTACCCTTTCAAAGGACTTCTTTAATTGAATCATAAATTTATATCAAGTTAAATACTAAGATCTGAGGAGATCAAACGAAAATTTGAGACTTCTTCATGTCAACAATCAGAACTATATGTATTTAAAATGACATTAGAGAGAGATTCGAATTATTGAAGTCCTTCTAAATGGTACTCAATTTCCGCCTCTTATTTCACTTACGTAGAGGCAGGATAGACAAGAGAAATGACGTCACGTGAGATGTCGCCTAGACACTTTCGTCAGTAAGTCTTTAAATTCGACTAATTTGATACTTCATCCCTTCTGGTCCTTCTGGTACTTCAATGACCGCATTACACTTATAATGGATCTTGAAATTTCCAAAATTCATCACGCATGCGGGATTGTACTTCACGGGAGAAATACTACTTTAAGATGATGAATGATGCCTCGATTGGCGATTGATGGAAAGAACAAGATTTGACGGAAAGTTTTCCGATGCGCACTCTCACCGGGAGAATGCAATGTAACATTGAAAGAATGGTATGATCAAGACGATCAATATTGAGGCTCTTGTTATCAGCTGCTTTAATCAAATATTGTTTGGGGTTTGTTATGCCTGGATTCTTTTTTTATCTCCAGCCACGTAATTCGATGAGCTGATTAGGTCAACAGCTTCGACATATTTCTCCAGGCTTTGGATTCTATTGGCATACAACCCGGTATAATGATGGCAAGATGTCCACCACTTGAAGCAGAGAAGTCTCGGTCGAGTATATTTCTAGCGCACGACGGGAACTTGCTTCCATGCTGGCTGGATTTTGTTGGTTCTTAAAATGTTTTGTAGAGAACCCAAGCGGCAAAATCTGAACCTCTAACTCGACAATGATTTTAGCCGGGTCGATGGTAGGCTACTCTCACACCGGGCTTCTGATTTCCATCTATTCAGGGGCGAGATATACCAGGGAACCGGGTCAAGGTTTAACACACTGTCATGCAAGTTAGCGCCACGTCCTCAAGCTGACCAGTACTGTTTTTGGCATCCAGATGTTCACATGAGTAATCGGCCTTCTACAAAAGGGTTTTGTGGGACCCAAGGGGTAGTTAACTAGCACACCCGTGGTTATGCACTATCAGGCTGGATCTGCAGGGATTATACTTTATTGTGCAGCTGCTCGTCTGAGCTCGAATCCTACAAGCATCGTACCGCAAATTCAAACAGCCTCTTGGAGATGTCGAGTATTGGAGATGTCAGTTTCGATGGTATCCTTGAATTTTTTTCTCTTTAGTTTCAACCTCTCCTCTCTATCCGATTCACGGTGCTTTCATAGACTACAATGCCCGCGTTGACGCATAAATCCTCTAATCATCAAGGTAAGCTAACGTTGTCTCGCCTTATATCTCGAGAACATTCTAACGAGAAGGTCACGTTAAAGTACGAGGTGCAAGAGAAGAGTTCGAGCCAGCTGCAATTGCAGTGCAATCGCCGATAACTCCGATTGACCTTGGTGACGAAATATTGAAAGTCCTGAAAAGCAACGCTATTGGATTATCCTCAGAAGGAACTTACCTTCCAGACGATGAATATGATAGACTATTAAGGAAAGATAGGATAAAAGCTGCCCTTGGTGGTGGCCGCGAGGTTTTCCCCCTAGTCGAATACAATATTAGCTGCGCGAAAAAGACATTTGCGACATTGCTGCAGGTATTTTCTAATTTTGGAGATCGTCGCGATGCCATGACCTCTCTAATGGAGAAAGGATTCAACGATACGTTCTTAGAATCCTATAAACTTGGCACGTCATACTTTCAACATAGGTTGTGGAATGAGAGAACAATTGACGATTTTAAAAATAAACGGCTGTCATTTATCCTCCCCACGTTTGATATCGATGTTTTCATCTATGAATTCGATAAGAAGCAAATTCTTCCGTTCACGGGTTTTGACGAAGCAAATACTCCGCCAAGAAGCGGCCACTTCAGCGAAGGATCAAAGAAGTGCTGAAGCAGCTACATGGACTAGCGCAGGCTCTCGAAGCAATGCATTCTACTAGAGCTCGGTCCCCTGGAAATAGCAGAAAGAACTCTACATCAAGCTCGCCCAGACTCCCATCGCAGAAGACTGCAACCTGGAAGGAGGATGCTCTTGATAGCGGTGGACCATATGTGGATAGCTCTTCCTTGCCTACGATCAATATCGATTCCGAGGAAGATAGCGACGGCAGTAAAACAATACCAAGCATCTTGGTTTCTTCTGGCCCTGCAAGTTTAAAAGCAACCGAAAATTCCGACTCGCTGAATTGGCGTCATGGCGATATCAAAACGGAGAATATATTACGTTTTACTACCGGCCAACAAGATGATAAATTAGGGATTTTAAAGCTCGCAGATCTGGGAAGAGCTCAGCAGCATCAATTTGTGACAAGCATGAGGCACAACAAGGAGAAGGAACTTTGGAGAACACGATGGTACGAACCACCAGATCTAGAGAAAAAGAATCATGAAGAGGCTCAAGGCAAAATCTCACGCCTATTCGATATTTGGTCCATGAGATGTGTAATTTCTGAAGCCGTATTGTGGTTGCTATATGGACACGAGTCTCATAATGTCTTCTTGCGCGCCAACGGATTCACTACAAGAGAGAAAGGTGCGACACCATATTGGCGGAAAAGAAAAGATAGAAGCTACGGATTGACGGAAGCAATTACCGGGTGGATGGACCATATATTAGAGCACGACTTAGAACGCGATGGTGTTATTGGAGACCTGATAAGATTGACGAGAGATAGATTGCTCAAGATTAAACTGCCTCCAAACTCCGACCTCTACGCCAAAGGTTTCCGTACAAACGCAAAAGATCTAACGCAACAGCTTAATAGTATTTTTGAACGCGCTAGAGGAGATGAAAATTATATATTCAGTGGAGGGGATCGGACAAGCATGTCTCTATCCAATCTTACCAATTCAGCCACAAGCAAAACATTACAATCTACAAGTGGGTCGTTATTGTCGGCTGAAGATGCAAGGGGAGTAAATATCCCTATCGTTCAAGGACGGAGAACTGCGATAGCTCAACGGCGTGAGTGTACCAGCAACATAAAAGACCAGTGGAAGACTACTCCTGAAGATCCTTCATTTGTTGAGTCGATGTTAAAGGGCCGAAACTTCGGTTGCGACGAACCCGAGTTGTGTACAGACTGCAATGATATCGACATCTCGTCACTGCATACGGAAACTTCTCACAATATGAATATATTAGAGACCAATTCAACAAAAAAATGAGTGCAACCTCTGCGAAGTAATCTATACGGCAGCCAAAGATCACGGCTTCAAGAGTCGTGATGGCATCCAGCAGATCTCGTTAGTACGATCAGGCGATGATTTCGTCCTGAAAGGAACCAACCAAAAGCTTCTTCGCCTAATTTGTAAGTATTGAGGTCTCGCCGTTCAGTAATTTTGTTTAACAAAAGTGTCAGAAACAATGCAGGATACAACAGCTCCTTTAGCTGCACCAGAACTAGCTTCACGGACCAGTAATCGCGACCCTTCTCCTGCGGATCTTGACTCCTTCATGAAACTACCAAGGGCGTGGCTTGAAGAAAGTAATGACAATCACAAAGACGTTTGTGCACCCAAAGATACTCATATCCTCCCAACAAGGCTCATCAGTGTCGCAAACCTGAAGAAACCAAAGATCGTAGAGACGGCATATCTCTCTCAGACTATTCTTTCGGAAGGTATTCGATACATTGCACTTTCTCATAGATGGGGTGGTATGCCTTATGAAGCCATCACAACGCAGAATAATCTCGAACAACGCCAGAAGAAAATCCCGATGGACGAGCTACCACTTAGCTTTAGGAACGCCATTGCAATTACGAGCGCACTGGGCTGTACCTATCTGTGGATCGATTCTCTGTGCATCATACAAGGCCCTGATGGTGATTTTGGTGAGGAGGCAGATAAGATGCAAACAACATTCAACGGTGCGTACTGCGTTTTGGCTGCTTGTAATGCCGAGAGTGCCAAGGTTGGCTTTTTAGAAAATCGAGAATCACGATCAAAACGTGTCAAGATCGGTAATGTTTTTGTCTCACCAATCACAATCGACTTTGAGCGGGATGTCCTTCACAGCCCCCTAGCCCGACGCGGATGGGTTTTGCAGGAACGCGCCTTGGCACGCAGAACTATTTACTTTACAGACAATCAGGCCTATTGGGAGTGTGGCGAGGGGATTCGTTGCGAAACATTGGCAAAGCTCAAGAAGTAAACTAGCCTGTTCATTAACAAAGTAGACTTGACTAGTGCCTTCTCATTAGCGATAAGATAGCTTTCCTCGATGACCCCAATTTTCCTGGCTACACAATCCGACCATCAAGCACCGTCGGGGATCAAATCAAGCACTTTATCGATTTGTTCGAAAGATATATCAGGCTAGAGTTTTCCCATCCGGAGGACAGACCTATCGCAATTGATGGACTGATGGAGCGACTAACCATCGCATCTAAGACGCGAAGCTTAGCAGGGCTTTTCAAAACATTCTGGGGCCGCTGCTTGCTCTGGCGACGGGCTGATAATACAGGACCGCTGAAGAGGATTCCACCTGGCACACATTCTCGGCGGACTCCACCAACTTGGTCATGGATGGCTTTTGATGGCGCAATCTCATTCATCGAGCCTGGCGGCGGGCATGTTTTTTGGAATGATGCCGGAGTGAAATTACTATTTGCTAATCTTACCGGCTATCAAACTTCATGGCTTCGAACAAGCTGCCAGAATGATAGTGTGGCTATCCAAGCCAAAGTATTTGACTTCAATATACCTGCAAATGCTAGCAGAAGTGAGGCATATATATACTATGATGACTCAACGATCAGTACAGCAGAATGTGTGATTGTTGGTACTGACAAATATCATGCCAATGATGCAAGTATGAAGAAACATTACGTCTTGATCGTCAAGCCGCTCTCAGACATCCTCGGTACGACATCTTACGAACGTTGTGGCGTCGGATACATACCGGCCAAGTACATCCGCTTGGGCGACCCTTTTGTTTATGTATCAATCGAGTAGTTTCAATTTATATATACCACAGGTCGAGCAGGACTCGAGGAGACGTGAGACTATCAGATTCGAATTTTGGTTTTTGAATATTGGATTCTGCAGATCTCATTCAACTGTACATAGTGGCTAAATAATGTATAATGTGCCATCAAAATTTTCTTACTATTCACATCTGGATAGACGATGCAGTATTTGGAAATGTGATTAGATAGTAAATGATTATAACAGCGAGAATCAAGCTCGCAGCTAGCCTGACCGACCATACCTATTCTTCGGGTGGAGTTAGCCTATGGCAAGATAGGCGAGGTTTATAACAGAAGTTTCCGGCATCTTTTTTTCTGGATTTGTACATGTAATTACAACTGAAACATAAGGGATAGCTTTGAAACGACCACAAGTTAACACTCATCTGTGACTACACAGCTGTTGAAGAAACTGTGAATGACGGGTAAGTAATTGAAGTGTGTAGGTGGGATATAAAGAAACATTCCATCATATCATACATCTGCCTTGAATTACCTTTAACAAGATCTTCTATTGAAATACATCAATATAAGAGAAAGGCATCTATATCAGTACCTTACTCTCCTGTATTAACAACCACCTAATATAATCTACATCTACACAAATAACCAAAGCTTAAAACTCATATTCCAAAATTTCATCAGGTAACTCCTCTAACCATATCCACCTATCCACCTCTTCCTAATCTACTCGTCAATTTTTGGATAGAATTTCTCTCTGGAAAGACGAGGCAATATCAGAATCATATTCTGCGTGTTTTCCTTTGCTTTTCTCTACCTCTATCTTCCCTGTTTTTGTTCCGAATCTCTTTCCAAACTCTCTTCTATATACGCGATATATCTACAGCGATAGGTGTTTAGCATGCCCGTCCCATAATCCGTAACTCACAATTCATCTGCTCAAGCACCGAAACAACTACCTATCTATCCCAACATCTCAAAATCAAATAATCAATCACATCACGCTTCTCATATCACACTTTACACATATCCCCTCCCCTCAACTCCCTCCTTCCCTCTCCTTCCCACTTTCCACTTCCCAATGCAAATCATCATGCACACGCCCCAAACAGGATATTTTCCTTCCTGCGAAAAGGCATCAACCCCCTCCCCCCTTCCCATTCAAACATTCCGCCGAGAAAAAATCAACGAAAGTCTGAAGTCAAAACAGCAAAAGCCAAGATTTTCTAGATATGCAACAAAACCCTTGAGGCATTCCCACAGTTGCACCAATTAGCCAGTCAAAGCACGACAAATAATCCATCAATTAATTGTATCACGGGATCGAAGATAAAAAAAAGGAAAAAAAAGGGTTCTAGAAGATAGAATCGGTAACAAATGCAAGTAAATTAAGTAAGTAAGTAAGCATTTCATTCCAATTTCGATTCCACTTATAGCTAAAGCGAAGAGAACCGAGTTGATGAATACAATATACTTTTCCCATCCAATTCATCCATCCATCCCACCATTCCACCATGCATTCTCTAACCTCCCCCTTCCTTTCTTCCCCTCCTCATAATCATCCTACATGTATATCATAAAAATTACCCAGCCATCTTCGATCCCTGAGCCACGCAAGCAATTCAACCAAAAAGCAAACAAATAAATAAATAAACAAATCAAGCTAAAACATTCATCCTAGCCCGCTAGCCAATCCCTACGCCATAAGCTACCAGAGCAAGCAACTCTTTCCATTCCGTACACATCTCCATCCTGATCTAAGCCCAAACAGTAGTAGCATGAAATGAAAACTCCAAAAAAAGATTCCCTAGATACAATTGAAAAGTATGAAATGAAAGATAAAAGCCGAATATTAAAGCGGTAATCCATTAGCTCATCGTTCACAATGACACCTTTTAAAATACCCATTAGCCTTCATGTGGTGGATAAAGACCACGAATAACTCTTGCCGGATTTCCACAAACTACTGTATAAGGTGGAACATCTCTTGTGACAATCGAGCCCGCTCCCACTGTACTACCCTTCCCGATAGTTCTACCCGGTAAAATCGTTACACCACCACCAATCCAACAATCCTCTTGAATAACAATTTTCCTTCCCAAATTTGGTCCTCGGGATCCAAGTCTTCTCTTGGGATCAATGTGTAGCGTGGCGGTATAGAGATTAACATTTGGTCCAATATTGCAACGATCACCAATCTTAACCTCGCAAGTATCGAGAATTGTGCAGTTCTTTCCAATCGCGACATCTTGTCCAATGCTAATATTGTATCCATAATCGCAAGTAAATGGAGCTTCGACGACCACATTATCGCCGACTTTACCAACAGGAGTGACAGGCGTAGCTTGGGTGGGAGAAATGACATGATCGCGTGGTTGAAGGATATCGCGGAATTGACGAGCTCGTTCTTCGGGTGATACACCATTATTAGGATTTGTGCTATTGTTGAAACGCCAGCAAGCTGTATTGCAACGTTCACGCTCAAGAACTAGTTCTTTATCGAATGGGAAGTAATGACGGCCAGCTAACATTTCTTCCTTTTGAGTTCTTTGTCGACTTGCAGGATGAGAAAGTGCTAGTTGTGCGGCAACTTGGGCGCTGCTATGGGGATTATCGGGGTGAATCTGATGATTGAGTAGATTTGGAAGAGCCGAAGTGGGCTCACGAGCAGAATGCGGTGTTCCAGTATCCGGCTCTGTTCTTGGCTCTTGCCTGGAAAGATCATGGAGAGGTCCAACGCGCGGATACTCACTCTTGTAACGATCTGGATGGGCACTATTTGCACTCACAGGAGTGGGCGTTTGTTGGATTCCATAACCTGATGCGGATATTCGATTATTCTCCGGGCTTGTGATGGAAGCACTAGGTAAGGTAGTTGCGCTTGCTTGATCGTCTGCATCTGTGATAGCTCTGCTATGAGGATCTACCCGTAAGCTTTGGCCGCGATATCCAGGTAATGGTTCCCTTCGAGTTGGAATTCCAGGTTGGTTTCCATATGGTGATGGCTGCGTGTATGAAGAAGGGCTCTCGTATTCGGTTTTGGATTGTAATGGAACTGGAGTTTGTTTCATTTCGACCTTTGGATAGGAACCTCGTTGTTGATATCCAGAACAGACAAACCCACCACGGAGACAATTGTTACCTATATCAGATGTCAGTAGAATTCGACGAAATATTGTCCGATTAATTTACATTCTGGCCTGGATTCATCGCACTTCTTCTTTCGTCTTCTGCATGTCATACAGCCTGTCTTGGTTCTATTACTAAAATTTCTTTTCCGTTTCTTGAGATCTGATTGTGCAGATAATTCTCGTCTCTCTTGGCTGTATGCAGATTGCGGATCAGCATATCGATTATCATCCCCAGAAAGTGTACGACGATCGTACTCATGTTGCTGCGCATCCAGATTTTGAGATGCTCTTTGTAATACCTCTCCAATATGCTCATCGGAAGCAACTTGGGGATGCTGAGGATAATGACGACTATGCCATAAGTCATTCGAAGGTGTATCCCGAGCTGAGTCGGTTGCTGACATAAATTGTCTGTACTGTGAATCTGCGCTGTACGTCTCTCTGGAATCTAAATGAGGTTGCGATTTTGCTCGAACACTTCCATCATCTCTGATCCCATCAGATTCGGTAGTCGCCGTGGTTGGTGTCGCTTTTGTTGAATTTGGTAGGGCATGGCTGTGGTATGAATTTGCGGATGATGAACCTTGATCCATTGAACCAGATCTTTTACGTTTGTGAGAATTCTCGTCGGAATAATGATTTGAATTCTGGCTAGTATTCATTTGGCGATCAGGTAAATGAGTACGCTCTCCATTTTTTGAAGAAGACCAGTCTTGATCCTGAGTTGTTGTGATGGTCAATTTCTCATGACCTGGAGGTGAAATTCTAGGTTGTCCATTTGGCCTCTCATCAGAACCCCTCCTTGCAACACCGTTCCCATTTACTCCAGTGCTAGTAACATTTCCATTTCCATTGGTCGTAGGCGAAGTTTCATTCTGATTTCTACCATTGACTGCTGTGAATCTAGCCGTCGGTGATTCCGCGTGTTTATCTGTACCTTCTGGAGTCGCCATTTCAACTATGTTTTGAGTGATTTCTATTCCTTCTTCACTGCCTGAGTTGACCACCAAAATTTCTCGAGCTAAATTCACAAGCTCCTGAGTTTCAAGGGGACTATTTTCTGTATTCGTGGTGTTAGGCGCCATCCATCAAGTTGATTTACCCTATTGCGACAATGAAGGTTTTAGAAACAAAAGAAAAAATCTCTCTTCGGCGGTTAAACGTACAGTATTTAAAATGTTTGATAATGGGGATGATCCAATATGATGAGCTTTCTTGAATCAAAATTCGGATGAAGACCACGTTTCTTCTTAAATAGCAGACGCGCGCTTTCCAATTCAAATGGTAAATCTCCAAAGGTCGATTGATCCAGTTACCCTTCCATTCGTTGATTTCCTGCTTCTTCTTTGAATAAACTAAATTTAAACTCAAACCCAAGGTTTGGAATCGTTGAGCTACTCGTTGTCGGAAAACCACTTTTTCAGCAAGACCAAACTCGTGATCTTATCGACGTCGTTCCCCTTGGCCGAGCTGAGATCCGTTGAGAAATGTGGAGACCAGATGATGTGTAAAGACAAAACACCACGAAATCTTTGGATTGATGATGATTGTGATAGTTATTTTGAGAATCCTTTACCGTCTCGTCGAAATTAAATTATTTTTGGTGTGGTACCCAGTATATAATATCGATGGGAATCGGACGGTTTGGATTCGTGATATACGTTCAAGATTCGGAAAGGCCGATTAAATGATTACAATGGATTATTGTTGACTGAAGGATGTATTGTCCTCCTGATAAGATTATCGCCCAAGGTCAAGTCGGGTCAAATTAGTAGTGAATCCAATCAATTGGTGTGCAAATGAATGAAGTAGGTAATGCTATCTCTTTTTTTCAGCCAAGGAAATGTAGAAAGAACTCGACTTCATTCACGTGTACTTTGAAGTGATTTTTCTTTCTTGTCTCTCGATGAGATGTAATTTCCAATTAATGAGAGATTGGTCCAGCCGAATCGTATATGATTATAATGATGATGATGATTGATTGATTGCTGATTGATGTCTTTGCCTCATGGATGATGGATCGTGTTCCTTGAGCTTGATTGAGAATTGAGAGGTAACACAAAATGATTGTAGAGATGGCTGTTCGTCGGTAAAGGTGTAATTAAAACTTCGCCTTCTGCCTTTCACAGTACAATATCGGAGATGATGAGACGATAGTTCGTATAGTATGGTATGTTCGTATGGTATGATGTGATTTGGATATATGTATGTATGTATGTATGTATGTATGTATGTCGTCAATGAAAATCGTCAAGTTCCTTAAAATAGAAAACTTGAATCGGAAATAGATTTTTCGATATAAATGGCGGGATATTTTTATGGGAATAAATGTCGAAAAAACGTTTCGTCTTCTCAAGTTCTTTAGTTTTTGGATGAATTTCTTTGACCCAGTGGAATGGTAACGAAGGGACGCAAAGAACCAAAAAAGTTATGGCTGTTGGGATAGTGGGAATATATTGAGCAGCGTCTGTTCTGTACTACAAATCGTCATGGGTTAATTAAAGTGGACATTTTTAATTGTCTAGTGTCTCTTCTTTCTATCATGTTCCGCGTTTAGCTCGGTAAGATGTAAATCCTCGGCGGTTGGAGATTCAGCTTGGGTGCATGAGTGGTGAATGGTGAATGGTGGATGCGAATAGAATGAGAATGAGAAGGTGAATAATAAGTGGGAAAGAATTAAAAGAAAAGAAAAAGCAAAGGTGGAGGGGAGGGGAGGAGAGGGGAGGGAACAGAAAGTACAATTATATATGAAGTCGAGTATTTGGAGGGAAGTTTTTCAAAGATATGAGATATGAGACTTGTGAGTTATGAGTTGTGAGTTATGAGTTGTGAGTACCTAGGTATATCTTGGAGATGATATATCAAGGCAATACTTGTAGATATCACCTGAATTGCTGCAGAAGGAAAACACAGAAAACGTCTTTCTCTCTCTCTCTCTCTCTCTCTCTCTCTCCCTCTCTCTTGGACATCCAGCAGGTAACCTCAATTGAATCCATATAATCTCAAAGTACCTGCCTAGTATATTGATAAGTACCATCAGAAATCAATTAAAGAACATACATACATCGATTTTATTGATAATTACTTTTCTCGACCCAAGAGATGACCCAAATTGAGGTATGATTGATATGGATGTGAATGTTGCGAATTCGAGCCTCATTCGCCGCCGTTAAACACCAAACAATCTCTTTGTTGTCAGGCGCCAGCACTTTTTATTTCATGCGGGTTGATTGTTTGTGTTTATCGATTTGAGATAGTTATCGTTTTTTTATAGTTCTTACCCACAATATCACACACTTATATTAATCCTCCAGACTACGAATATTATTACATTCAAACATCCTACACAACCGACACAATCTACACTGTAAGTTTGGAAAAGTTGCTCGTTGTGACTTGGAAAGTTGTTAAGTAGGTAGGTAGGCAGTGCTGTTATCAATAACATCCAATAATCACATTAAATGAATGAGAGATGTTTCCGAATCCACCGACTTGGAAATTTGGATATATTTAGCCTTTTTAACAAAATGATCTAAGGACTACTTGATATCCGCTGGCACGTCGATGCATTGTTGGGGTGATTCGGAAAGATGGAAAGTTCTTCCCCCCTTCCCCCCCTCCAATTGATCCAATGACGATGTCGGGTTACCTAGTCCTCTTGCCCAAGACCAGGACAAAATGCTCAGCATCGGAGATGGTAAGGCTCAACAAGCTCAATGATTGATTAAAAGATTATAAACAGAGAAAATGATGATACAAGAACTAGGACCATTTTGGGCCATTTGCTTTGTATCGGAGTGAGCTGAGCGGCTGCTCGCTTTTGCGCGACGATAAAACCCCTGTGCTGTACTTCCTATTGGCTGCGTCTCAATCAACCTACTTCGGCGTCTATCTCGATTAGGCAAGGTTGTATTAATTTCGATGATGCACAAACCCAGTTTGGCAACTGTTCAATGATATTACACAATAAATACACTCACTAGGTAAACCTCTAACACATTTCCTAATAAAGTAAAATCTCGTGCAGTATAGCTAAGTATCTACATACCTACCTACCTACCTACCTAGGTATGATATTTTTTGAATATCATGTTGAACCTTGGAAACAACTTTTAACCCCATCAAATTTCATTCATCAATTTATATTCATCCAAGAACCCCAAGACTCAAAGAGCCCCAAGAGGAACAAATCATCGAGGCTGTGTCATATACATTCGCGTCACGTTGCGTTTTCATCTGTAACGCAACGACGTAATATTTCTTCCTCTTTTTCATTGGCAATTCTGGTTCATCTGGTTCATATCCAAGTAATCTTTTAGCGCGTTCGCCAACATGAGACTTTCTCAAGCCTTAATGGTCGGCCGGCCAAGAAATCAGCCTGACAGGACTCACGGTACTTGATGATAGGATTTTACATTGACCCCCAAGAGAGGCCCAAGGAAAATCAAAAAGGACTCAAATCACATTTTCTTCTCGACTTGCTTAGCTGGAATCATTCTGCCGCATTGTTCAAACCTTGTCACCAGAGTCACTAGAAATGTCATTCATTCACCCAAGCCGGGAACGCGCATAAAATCATCTTTTGGCGCACAGCACAATATAAAAAGAAACGGGGGTGAGATGATCCGGATGGATTACACGAAAGAGACAAGACTAATATGTAGGTATGTGCCAATTCGTCGGCACGATTTGATGACTTGCTGACTTTCCCACTGTTACAAGATTATCGGGGCATGTTTTCCCCTCTCTCCCCCCTGAACTTTGTCGCCCGTACATAGTCCCCAGTCCATCAGTCGACTGCGTCTGTATGAAACAAAGGTCCGAAGGGATCATTAACAAGGATGATCGTACAGGAATAAATTGTCAGGATCATCAAGGTCCGTCCGGCGTACCAGGATTAATTGAACTCGACTCTTTCTTCACACCTGCTAGTGAAAATTGTAGCCTTAAACAATTCGATAGAGGTCGACCCAAAGTGGGAATATTCGGGATAAGATACAATATGCGAAGGAATATAGATAGCTTCCAAGAATATCACGTTCCTTAGAATGTCACAATAATTTGGTAATTCTTCGGTGGCACAAGAGGCACAGAACTTTAAAAAGAGTCTGGAATCTACAATGAGATTGGACCAAGTTCAAAACCAATTGAATTGGTCAGGCAGAGTTGACCCGCTTGAAGCGTTAACATGGACATCATTTTAGGTCACGTTGCCGAGCGTGCGTCTATACGAAGTAACTTTCATTTGCTTGAAGCGCTGAATAGATGCTGGGTAAGAAGGTCTCAGAAACGGTTACACTAAAGTCGATCACAGATAGCGTGCATCAATATCATGTCGTACCTTGTTCCATGGCTTTATTTCTTCAACAAGAAGGTCGAGAAAGGTGGTCGCGGCAACCAAAATATACTTTTCAATGTCAGGTGTTCGACAAAAAGAATCTTTAAGGTTACTTCTACTTCTTATTAAATGCTGGATCCATGGTTTTGTTTCCGACTCTAATCATGAATTAAGAAGAAATCACGGCTCGTACCAAGGAAATCAAGGAAAGCCTTATCACTGCCGGTAGATACCGGTCACATACTACTGTAACCTCTTCATTGTTGGCTTTCCAACGTTGCTCGCTCAACCTGGAGTAAAAGTTTCGCCAAATTGAGAAAGGACACATCAATTGTCAAATTATTGCTTCGTATTGACTAACGAATATTTACTTTCGCCCGCATGATTCCGGATATCACTATACACCAAACACCATCAAAAGAGTATCAGACGCGAACTCGACGAGATTATCAATTTATGCGCCTTTCGATTTTGATGATACCCGACCGTAAAGTACATCAACTGGGGTTCACCGCTGTTATCCACCCGCTCGAAATTGAGCTGTTACATCAATTTGTGCCGCAGCAATAGCCAGCAGCAATCATCTCTCCGATCCGACCAAGTGCAAGCAAGATGTGGCGAGACAAGGTAAATAATCATACATTCGATCGTTACTCATCTGTTGATCGCTTCTATAATATCGGTGTATGATTAATTGTTGTCCGATGATATACGAAAGAGTGATTTCGAGGCGACCAACGACGTGGCGGGGTTTGTACCTTCTACGAAATCCTCTTGCATATTTTGGTCCACATCTTACACCTCTACTCTGTATAGAGCTAGGATGGCTGAAAATTCTTAATCTTGAGAGGGCGTGTCCTCGTGATTCACCTAAATGCGCTTCCCCGGTTGCTGCAGGTGCATACATCCAAGGCTTCAAGCGACCGGTGCCGCATTGTTTTGTTGCAACCGGACGCACGTTACAATCCTTTAGCCGCCAAGGATGGATAGGAGGTTTCCTAATCGTACTACTAGACCAAATCGATTGCGTAAGCACCCTCTTATATAAATCAGTACTAATATCTATTATACCTCCATGCATTCCAAACTTGATTATCATTTTTCATCCTTTGAATGGCCTCTAAAGGCCGGCGATGAAGTTGGAAACAGGAAAGAGAAATGCCAGACATTCAATTCGAAAGTATCATTGGATACTCAGACCACATCTAGTAGCATCAGAAAGCTGTGTCACCGGAGCACTTAGATGAGATGATCCACTTGCGTCTGCTAGACGGTGCTTGCCACTCTTTTTTACCGTCCAGCGTATGTTTCATCACTGTGAACAGTGGAGTCCCGAACCGAGGTAGTACCAACTCGATGTGGAAACACTCTTCCTATTGGCCAAAGTTAGACGAATAAGATCATCCGCTTGGGGGGTTAATTGAGCCGACGGTGTGCAGTGTATCATTTGGCGCGGAGAATGCGTATCCTACTGAATAAGAGCCTGGATACTTGGCTATACAACTTTCATTTTATCACAACGCATTCTTCTCGCCTCCTTTCTATTAGTCTGACCTGCCATTGATACATGTCCCATCATCCATGGATTGAAATACCAATCAATTGTATTTTTTGGCCTTCAACTTTATTCAACTGCCTAAATGCGCAAGATGGACGCGATGCGGGCGTTATAGGCTTTTGCAAGCAAGCTGCAAAAGGCCTGCATGTAAGAAATTAGTGTCCTAAAAACGACGGAACTTGCGAAGGCGCGAGGGCGGATGGGACAGGATAACCTTATCAAAGCACGGGCGTCGAGGCAAGAATTATCACTTGATGGACTAATAAGCCTCATGATCCATGGTGCTGTGAGAATGTGAAAGTATACTCGATTAAGCAAGCAAGCAAGCGTCCCAACCGCGGGATCCGGGATAATCTTCGTGATGAGATATTGGGAATGGGTTGGGAAGGGTATCTAGGTAGGTGTAGTACATGTGATGTGACTTTAAAGTTTACATTTTTAATTTGTTGTTAAAAAAGTATCATTTATTCCATCATCATTCATCGAAAATCAATCATTTAAGAGGTGTCAAGTAAAATATTACAAAAGCTTCTCTACAAATGATTTCATAATTCAAAATTCAAATTATGTGTAATTTTAAGATTAGCGCTGAAAGGCCTGTCTAAGCGCCCATTTTTTCTTGTTCATGTTTTAGGAATGACTTCTAAGCGCTGGGGACATTGTATTTTTACTCTCAGCATATTGTTTAATTTGTATTGCACACGTTTGATACTTGATGCAATAATTGCATTATTATATTTATGACATTGGCCATGCCAATGAAAGGTAAGACCGTTGTATAGTTTGTACATCGGACTTCTTACTTTATCGTCCAATCCTTCTTGTCACACATTTGCGTCCTTTCCCCCCATTCCTTTTGACCATCCTGCGAATACGCTTGATTTAGAGTTCGGGGTTGAGGGGTAGAGTGTGGAGGTATTGTGTATAGCGAAAGATAGTAGGTACTCTTTAAAACGGGCATACTAGAATAGATACACAGACATGTACACACATATATATCTGTATACGTATGCATTTATGAGAATAACTCAGACCAGTGTCTCAAAATCTACATTATACCCTCTTGACTGTTAGTCCTTTGATCATTCATCCATGAATCTCATCGCCGCCTTGCAAATTCATGTATCCAATTATCTTCTCTTTACCTTCCCCAGGTATTTACATTTATTTATTTGCCGTAATTATAAATAATATCACCGTATGAAGTATCTGAACCAGTTTATCCGCTATAGGCACTGGAAATAGTGGGCCATCTATTTCTCACGTTTCTGCGGAGTATTTCTGAGCGCCTTATTTTTGGAAAAGGCTGGATCGTTCTACTTGTTCATTGCTTTTTTGGACGTTTTGATCTTTCCCAGATGCATGAGTCGGACGAGAGATTCAATTGGTTAGCGCTTCTTCTTTCTTTCAATAGACTTATCATTCTAGGATACGCAAGCGTCTATCCCGTGGTCATTCAACATGTCTTCCGCATTTTAGCTTCGTCTTCCTTCACAAACCCTCAATAGATCTCTCGGAGATTAAGATTGAGAATTGGGATCAAACTTATCCTTACCCATAATGCATTGAGGATTATTGGAATTATTGTATGCAACCGTCCCAAAGGACGAGATAAATCCTTCTCCATCCAAAAATAATCCATGTACATTCCAGGCCGAACACTGAAAAGGTCAAAAAAGGAAACGTACAACGGTAGACCCATACCTCGTAGACCATCATAAACGAGAATGGGAATGCGACATCAGAATTAGCATTAGGGATTACGATCCTAGTTGGGCAAGCAGATATAAGTGCCGAGATCTGAGGTGTTATTTGCGGGCGCGAGTAGAAAGGGGAGAGGGAAGGAGATTTTATGCAGGTGTGTGGCGTGGCTTCCATGTATTGACATTTGCATATGTTGGATCTTCGCGCATGGAGTATTTATAAATAAATGGATGGTTATTACATCTTATGCTAGCAATATATCTATGTCATATTTGTAGCACGCGCACGCAAGTTACGATTCCCCAAACCCAAAGACCAAGATATCACATACTTTCTTGGTAAGTTTCTAACCAAGCTTAATTTACTCTATTCACTCCCATGGTCATTTACTCCGCAGAGTCCGCGGAATAGAATATCATTGAGCGCATGGTATGAGAAATGTACAATTGTGGCACTGGCTCAGGGATCGCGGTGGAGTCAAGTGACGTGACAGGTGAAGTTGCGCAGGGATGGGAGAAATGTATAGAGAGAGTATATTTGGATGAGTGGCGCAGTAGATGAGGCACAGTAGATGCCAAGTACGAAGGTCGCGGGGATAAGAATAAGAATTATGATGGGATGCGAGGGTGTGGCACAGGAGGGGTGGGAAATGATGTTCTCGGGTACTTCGGTGGGTATGCTTGGATGGTAATGGGTAGATCGTAATAGATTCGATCGCATTTCTTTACTATTGACAGACAAAGGTGTCATACGGTCTTGGTTGGATATCTACTAATTGCATGGAATGGCAAGATGCTTGGATGACTGCGATACCGAGACGCTAACAAGCAGACCATTACATGACATTCAGACGCGCCTGGTATATCCTAAGTCCGAAACAAAATTCCGAGGCCAGGGCACTGGGAACAAGAAACGGAAATGGGCCGCTCTTTAATCGCGGCGATGATGTATGGATACGATAGCGATGAGAGAGGACATGAAAGATTCCAGATAGTAGATAAACGTGCACAAGTGTGCCAGTCTCGATGGGGAAAGACTTCATAATGACTAATTCCAGATGAGATAGCATAGTAAGTACTCCACTCACACGTTCTCGGAACCGCCGATACCATCCATGCTCTCGGGACAATATCAGCGTCAAGCAAACACAACGTGCGATATCCAGTCACTGCATGCGGGTGCCTTGCACCAGCGCACCGGCCAGAAAACGTGGCAAATAAGGTAAGAAGCGTGTTGGTAATCGCCGTCTAAGTGTTGGTAATTTCTGGTTCTTTGCTACATCCGGTATGCTTGCTTATGAAATACTTATTACTTACTGTACCCGTATATCTGAGATGATTCGATGAGAGGAGATGGGAGAGCGAGATGTGCGTATGCAGTAAATTTGTGTATGGACGCCGTTATGTTATTGCGGGTCTTGCAGTCGTCAAATGGAGCGTCATATATATACTCTACTTCATACATCCCTACCCTGCGCCAATTTCTTCCGCAAGCGGCAGAGCCACAGTAACGGTACCGCAGCTTCGCAAGGATTTCTCCCTTGGTTTGTGTGTACGTATGGAATCTGGATTGGCATTACTAATATTACTAATAAGCCAACTAACATAACTGTTGATATATTAATAACATGCACATGCAAAAACCCGGTAAACTAAACGTTCTCGGAGTAGGAAATACTAAATTACAAGGTTTTAATGAAATGCTGTATACGAGCTGCGAGGGCGCTATCGAGATACCGCGGTAGTCTGTCGTGTTTATAATTTAAATGAAGGATATGAGATTGAATAATCGATCGCCGAATCAGAGGTGACAACCGAATTCTCGGGTCCCAACTGTTGGATATTGGAACATGGATGAGTCATGACGCAGCGTGGTTCGGTGACCGCGAGGGGTATAGTCTCGTGGGTGAAACGTGGAGGGGAGGTTTTGGTTTCGTTTCGCGCGGATAGGTCGGGGGAGGGGGGGTTGATGGGTCACTGAGAGTGGTTGCTTGTGTATGTATGTATCGCGGGTTCCCAGATTGAGAGATTGTTAATGTGAGGTTGGATAGTGGTGGGCGGCTTAGCTTCTGGGTCAAGGCTTTCGTATGTTTTGTTTTAGAGGGTGTTTAATTCGATGGTTGGAGTTGCGGAAAGCTTTTGGTTTAGGATCGTTGATTTTAAGGGACTCGGGGTTTGTGATTTTATTAGCTGGAATTTGGGCGGTTTATTTTTAAAATGTGTAGCGCTTTCGAAAATGGAATGACATTTGTCTGATTCATGGTCGATGGCTCCGCGTTGATATCTCATTACTTGGTAGAGGCAGACTACCTTGATTATGACCCTAGGGCAGTTATTTTGGGGTTCATGTCATATTCTACATCGCTTGAAGTATAGATACTATTACTATTACTTATGAACACACATACAATTATCAAATCTTATATCTCTTCAACCTTCTCGTCTACCCTATACATCCATCCCAGAAAGCCATGCAATACCCAATACCCCAAATTCGCAAGCTTTCCGACTCTTCCCTCCCTCCACCATTCCATCAAAATCAACTCTCTTGGCACATCTCTACTACATAACCCCTCCTTCCAACTCTCCAGTTCTCAATTCCCATCCATCCATAGCTTTGTTCAAGAATTGTGCTACCAACTATCTATGCGCCGGATAAAAGCTCTGCGATGAACTTGGTAACCAATCTATCTTTTATCACACCAACTTCTGTCCTATTCTACTCATTTGTTTTATACCAATAGCTAGCTCACAACGTGGAAGATTGAAAATCTGTTATTATATTTATGGAAGTGTGTTGGAGAGAACTGCTAGTCCCCAATACTTATTTCATCCGCACCTCTTTTTCCCTCTGTAGGAATATTAGACGAGATATTCATGTCTGATATCGATCGTTAATGAGTAGGTAAGTAATCCACAGAGATGTTCTAGAACACCACTCATAATCGTTGCCTAAAAGTCTATATTGGGACTTGGCAGCGCGTAGCGAAGTGGTCATCGAGCTTGGAAGGGTGATATGTCACGAGATCATGATATCATGGTGGTGGGATGGGCTGGGGTTGGTGGTTTTGGAGTCTATTTTGGGAAGTAAGGGGGGATTTAAACAGATATAAGTGCACGGTGATTGTAAAATGAATTGGAAAGGTTATCTGATGATGAGAGAAGAGGGTTTCGGTAATTGGGTTTCCCCCCCCCCTTTTGACGCGTTTTCGTTTCGAGGGCGCAGAATTATGTCTCAATTTGGCGCCCTGGAGATTCAAAGGATAGATAATCATATATTATCATAATTCTATTGTGATGTGATTTTCTTTGATTGATGTCAATTATCGCTGTCACTTTCATATGTAAGTCTATGATGTTTTTGGCTTTTCATTGTCTTTGGAGATATCCACATATTCCCTTCGTTTTTTCCATTTCTCTACTATACTAAGCATTCTTCGTTCTGAAGATAGACTAGCACCGTTTATTGTAGTTTGAGTGTTATCCTCTCTAGTTTCGTCTGCTTTTCTTACTTGGTGTTTAGGGCATGAGTCATGGCTTCAGTGGAGGCTTATAAGGCCTTGGAGTGATAAAATCTACGTTGAAAAGCCGATGAATACTCTCTGCCTTGGTAAAGAATTCACTAACTCTTTCATCTGCTTGATGTTGATGCATACTTAAATCCCCGAGATTCACTTCGATTCTCGAACTACCAACTATGTGCATAAATTTCTGCGGTCATGCTATTAAAGCTAAGTAGCAGAAAGGAATTCTGAAAACGGTCGTCGTGTGACACTCCTTGAAAATATCAAAATCGTTGGATTGGTACCTATCAGCTTTCAATTGCCGTGTCATATCAAGTTGATATCTCGTCGAGTTCCTCGAATATTATATTTTACCAATAACTAACTATTTTATCATCCGATTCATACTTCCATCCGGTTCTGTCTCCAGAACAGTCAGCTTCACGATTTAGTGCTACTCTTGTCGTTTGTTGCGGATTCATGTCATCCTCTCTTCCCATCTCTGACAACATAGCATCACAAATAGCAATATTCTATCTACTCTGATCAACCATGTAATCGTATAGATACTTCAATCCTTTACTAGAACTAACTCCTCTTACCCCCGAATGTTTTTTTCTAAAAAGAGGCAAAATTTGGATCGATAGCTGCTTTACCTCATAATTCTATTGCTGTTTGTATCCTCAGACCTGCTGGCCACTCTTCTCTGTAGATATAGGCTTGGATTATTTGAAAATAGACTTATTAAATGACCAGTCAAGCGGGGGGGGCGATGAAGTAAGTGCGGGTCAACGACAAGCGAGACTTTCTACGGTCAGTACGAAGTGAATGGCGCTAGAGAATGGAATTATAAACATGATCTCTATATAAAGTATTGGAACAAGATGCTCTACTTCGAGCCTTCAACATACACAAGCCCGAGAAACTGCATCTCACATGGCTTTCAAAGCGTCTGGGTCTGGGCTTTTTTTAGCCTTGCATTGATACCTCTGACAACACAACAAGTGCGTACCATGGCAAACTTACGCTTTTAGATGTTTACAAATTGGTTTTGACAGTATGATATAACGTCCTTTGATGGTACTCGTTATCATTTGAACATTTCTTTTTGATTCATCTCGCTGTTATAATCCTCTCGTCTTATCTTTCATAGACTTCCTGTTATCATCCCAAAATTATTTTCTATAACTCTACCAAGTGCTACTGTCCCTTCTTTTCACTGAGCACTGCTAGAATATAATTCTTTCTTCTTTCCTTTCCCTTGCTTCGGATATAGAACATCCAGCCCATAGACCGCTGGTACAACTCACTGTACCTGACTGAAGGTGATATCCCTTAAGTTTTTGTGAGGACTTGTATATAAGGACTCGAAATTGAATAATCCCAGTCGCATTTTCGAAATAGAAAGCGGGGTAAGAGAGGTGATTAATGGAGAGTTCGATGAGTGAATCTGGTATATGAGCGTGGTGTTTGATGCGAATGTTGAGTTGTGATGTACTTGCATCCTGTTAAGAGGTGGAAAGTATAGCAGCAAATCATGTAATTCGATTGCAACTTATCAATCGTGCTCATTTTCGCTCCCAGGAGTGGCCATCGTCATTAGAAGTCGAAGTTCTGACATAAATAAGTCATTCCGGAAACTTGATGTTCCGCTTCCTAAAGCCGGAGAGAAGAGGGAGAGGCGACAATGTTGAGCAACTTCCCAAGGCTTGACGTGTGTATTGCCTTTCCCTTGCTCTCTTATTGCCCATTGAGACGACTAATTTCACCAAACTATCACCGAACTTTTGTCCAGATCGGAGAGCACTGGCAACAAGAATCTACGTTGAGCTCTTCGTCCGATAGTGTGAACACCGACCCATACTAGCAATGCTTTGTGCGCGAAGTGGTATTATTCAATGACACAACCATCCTAGGTCCTTCAATACTCATCACCGGAGCTACAGATCCACCATATAGAATAACATGCTGCTCACAATACGGAGCATAGTTAGAACTTCCGTAACTTTCTTCAACTTGTATAAAATAAGGATGTGAAGAAGGACGCGGGACGATAGTAAAACTACTTGATGAAGCTCCCAATGCTGTTATCGTACTAGTGATGGACGTGGATGAGAATTCATTTGCATAAACGAAAAAATTCAGTAGGTCAAAATTGCAGTAACAAAGCCAGAGTTCCCAGCATGGTTGGCTGATGTTGTCATTAGTATTAGTATGAAAAATGTATAATGTATCATAATGGGTTCGTCCACGGGTCTTCGTAATTGAAGAATTGATGTGTTCTCGGTGGGAATCATAAGCTCGTCGTATACGCCCTGGGAAAAGTTTGCAGATCCATGGGATGGATAGTTCAAGTCGGTACCGAGAGACCCCCCATAATATCGATCATTAGAGGTTGTGTGCCGTAATTTAAATTGCATTATGACGCGCTACCTCCACTTAAAGATAAAATTTAAAGACTCTTCTTGGTTTGTTGGATCCATTTGACAGTCCACTTGTTTTTGAAAGAGGCAGGACTGGGAAGAAACTCGAGATTCTTCGTCGGTGCAAGTACTGAATTCAGCTTTAGACTTGGATATGCAGTCCATAACTTCCTGGATGTGTATCTAAGATCCCGTGGGTGCAGTAGCGAGTAACTCCGTATCCGTCACCGATGGGATGATAGTGGTCTCGGTGGGTGAGATCGTAGAATTAATGGTGGTGGTGTTCGAACTGGCTGCGACTTCACTGCTTATATGTGAGCAATAGCCTCGAAATTGTGGGATCTTCTAGAACAGAGATGTAGCTAGCTACCTTGGATTTTTGTGGTTTCCTTTTGATGCACTAACTCCGACTCCAATTCCAATGACCACGCACACTACCATGAGAAAAACACTAACAACCATTACCACCGTCTTTCTAAGAACTCCAAAGATTCTTTTGCCTTCGATTTGAATAGGTCTAGATTTGTCGTAAACTTCTAGCCCCGCTCCATTATATGGGGCTTGGTTTCTAGTCGAATATGCCACCTGTTTACGCACGACTGATTAGCATTTAGTGCTTCAAACTCAAATCTCAACTACTCACGGCAGTGAATTGCGCTTCATCGGCTTCTAAAGTTGTCCACGGTTGGGTCATTTTGAACGATCTTTTTACTCTGCGATGTTGAAGGTTTGAGGCAGAAAGTACTCAATCCTTGATGTCAAAAATTATATAATATAAATCAAGATACTATTTATTGATCCAGGAACTATCGTGACGCGGATGAAGAACAACAAACTGATTACATCTTAGAGATTGTGATAAGACAACTTTATGTGCCGCAGCCCCAAAATGCCAAGTCTCTCCTGGGGTAATACTAAAGGATCTGATGCGTCTCGGCTATTTATCTGATTGGTGAAAACTGTGATGTAATCTCTTAGGCGACCAATGAGGACAATTCCTTGGAGTAATGTAAGCCAAGATCCAAACATCCTTTTTTGATGGAGAACCAATTGTGTTTTCCAATCATCGATCTTCAACAGAATGATTATGTGGTAAAAGCAATACCAAGAAAAGAAACGAGACTTGGGATTGAACAATTATTGCCTGCCTGGTTCTGTTCAATCTACAAGTCAGCAATTAATCTTATCTTGTATTTGATCTAGATACCACGAAAGTCTCCCATGATATGTCGGATGAGGTTTATGAGTAAAGTCGACGTCGCACGAGGTATCAACACCCCTGTCAAAACTCACCAGGATTTCAAACTACAGGATCGTCTAATTTACCCCAGATTTAGGCTCGCTTTTCATCCCGCTCTCAATTTCAGCAATTCTTCCTTGCGATATTTCCAAACCATTTCCTGACAACTTTGGGAGTAAAGTCGGATTGATCGGCTTTATAGTCGCCTTAGTTCTGTCTTGTTCACCTGTTGATTAAAAAATCTATTATGCCCTGAAGGAATGTCGCACAAAAATCGAAAGTGTATATACAATGAAACGGTGAAAATTCAATGATATATAAAATGAGATAGGTCAGAACCAGGATATTATAAGATGGAAAGGAATCAAAAATGCCATTTTTGGGTTAATCCAAAATCACCGACCCCAACGGTATTCGTCATGCCCTCATACCTCAGATATTCATCTGCTTCTGATATGGAAGAAATTTTTACGAGGAACCTTAGTCATAGTTGGAGGAGGAATTAACGATTTCTCTTCCGTGGGTGCACCAAATCCAACGTCAAACTCTTTTATAAACAGGCCAAGAGGATTACCTGCTGTTCTCGAGGAAAGACCAGATCGACCACGCATTTTGGTGAAGCAATCAATACTCAGTGATATGAATCTTTCCATTCACTTCTTGAAATCTTAGTTTAGGCCAAGGCTGCGCTTATTTGCCCCATTATCCACACGAAGAGAGTCGTGCAATTCACATACCCCAGAGATTTCTTCTTCTAGCTGCTCTACTTAAGGCATCCCTCATTCTAAGTTCCATATCCTATGAACAATTCTTGCAGACTCCAGCCAAGAGATGCAAGCGCCCGATGAAATCAAATGACCGGGTTTAGACTTCTTCTGCGAATGGACTTGCCGGGTTTGAGAGAGAGGAGAGCAGTAGGGTGTCTAAAAGGTGTAACAAAAAGGGTTAGGGAAAAAGAAGGATGGGACAGCACATAACAGCAGAGTATATCAAAGCAAAATTGGGCTCCGATGGGGATTATCAGATCAAAGCAATGTTCTTCACCTTACATATCATTCTCGCGCAACTCCCACAGCAAATTGAGCATTGAATTCGTGAGAACATAAGTAAGTCAGTTTATACAGGCCTCAAGAAATGTCTTCTTCTTTTTGCTCCATGTTGATCAATAAAGCAATACTTCAAAGCAAACGATGTAACAAACAGATTGAAGACAACGGTTGGAAAACTCGACAGCGAACAGAGAGCAACAAGATACTTGAGTGTGTAAAGGAATATTTTATCTCAGTATTAAGCTTGCTTTGAACGCAATCGGATTACACTCTGTCGAGGTCGATCCATTGTACAATAGATAGATAGAGGTGTCCATTTGATTAGAAAGGGTATGCAGAAGAGCAGGCTTAAGCATTGGTATCAAGATTTATTACTTTATATCATCTCAGTATTAGTTGCAGGGAGATAGGAGAAGAGAGTGAGAGATAGGACGAGAGATAGGGAGTTTTGAGACTGAAGTTGTCTTAGAAGATTTGAAAAACTATATTCCCGTGAGTAACTCATGAACTTCTCACCTTAAACCACCTCACAATCTTTTATTACATACCTATGTGATACAGAGTGTATCAAGGATGCTCACAACTTGCTTCTCACAAAGATTGCCGGGAGCACAGCATTTATGAGCTTAAGCCTCCGTGTACTAGAGAATAACACGAGCTAAAAAGGGCTCGTGGTATCGAAGTAAGTTTCAATATACACTGCATAACTGTTGGTTAATCCGATTCACTCCTTTCTCTTAACTTCAGGGGGGGTAGTTTCGAGGAAAAAGAGGGGGTACAGCTTGGTACTAGCTCAGCCTCGGTATTCACAAGTTAGTTGCATTCACTTATCGTATTCTCTCTTCTCATCTCCCACTCTATCAAGTCCTAACAGCGTTTTTCTCACTTGAAGTCGTAGACTCAGACGTACGCGCATATTTTGATGGATGATCAGGGCCTTAGTATGGTGGTCAGACGACGTACTATTTCCGCCAAATAGAGTATCCTGGATCAAGTCAATCGTCAATTACTTAAGTTAAACATGCATTGAGACGTATGATACAGTTGCCACCTAGTAGATCAGAGAACACCAAAATGGTCCTCCGACAGATTTTGGAGCATGATCCGACTTGATTTTGATGGGGAGAACAGGGTAAGAGCCAGGAAAGAAAGGAAGTAGGTCGACGGAATCTGATTCCTATAAGTGTATATGACAGTTAATAAATTGTGAGTCTGACGGGACAATATAAGGGAAGGATTGATTGCTATGATTCCAGTAAAATGGCAGCGACGGCTTGATCACACAACAATTAATACCAAATAAAAAACAACAAAACTCCCCGTCAGACTGATAACTTTCGGAGTATATCCAAATACCTCAGCACTACCATAAAGTACGAATATAATCCTACCCTTGCACTGGCCTAAGTGTCGACTGTGAATGATTAGTACGTTTGAGCATGTGCTTTGAAATTGTTTTTTTTTAGTAATGCACTACCTCCAATCTATTGATTATCTAGGTGTTTAAATAGATATCTGTAGACCATAGGTCTTGATGTTGATGTTTGGCGTAGGGGGAAAAAGGCGAGGAGGGGGTAAGAATTATCGATTCGCTAAGATAGACATGCAACGGGTTTATTCTTTGAATTAATCACTAACATAGTACCACAACCTTACCATCTAGATTCTTATTCCCTCCTGACCTGCGGATAGGGCTATCTAATTCACCCGCCCATGTCTTTCCCCTTTCCCCACCCCCCAACCAACGCCGATTTCCAACTTCCCATCTATAAATAAACTCACTTTCTCCCCATCATGTTATCTTCAAAAATATCCCGACAATTCTATCAACGATGTACTTGAGTTCTAAGAAATGTGATTCCGCTCGCTGAATTAGCGGTGCAGTGTTCTTGTATAGACGATAGAAAAAATGTAAGAAATACCGAGGACATGGGAGATGCGACGATTAAATTCTACAAACAGATGAAGATACATTAGAATAAAGTTGATATATAAGGGTCAACAAACCCCTGATTGAAAGCCCATAAACGACAACAAATAAGACTCTAAACCCGATTGCTGCTCCCAGACCCTAGTCAACACCGCCATCATCATTATAGACAATTCAACTTCTGCGATCCATCTCTCGCTCTGTTGTCTCTTTTTCTGGTGATTGAAAAGTTTCTGGAGTGCAATTCTCACATGTAAATTCTTGTATGCGCGGAGTTCCATATCTTGTGTAGCGTTCAATTTTTGAATAGTACGGGAGCTTATATATCTCCGTCCTGAGGTTCATGAAGCGAATTAACATTAATGCTTCGCTTGTTTGGGACAATGAAATTCTGTAGTTGATTCATTCACTCATGTAATCCCTTCCATTTCCAGGGTTCGTCTTGTTTTTTTGACCTTCTTTGACTCATCAACGACTTGTGTTATTTAATTCACCTTCAAGCCCTCTCCTCCCACCTTTTCTCTACCACATTCTCATCCCCGGCTCCGAATCCCACCTCTCCTCTATAAATGAACCCGCATTAAAATCTCTTATTGAACTGTATCCATTTCTCATAGACGCAATCCAATACACACAAGATTCTGATTCCAGATTCACACTCAAGAAACACGAACTACAGTCTACCTATCTATCCACATAACTATTCACCGCTAGCACAATACTGCGGGGTTCAGCAATACGCCATTAAGAAGAACCCCGAAAGAAATATCATCAAAAATACCATCTCCTCAATCACCATCCAAAAAACACAACAACAAAAACAAAAACAACACAATAAAGCAACCCAACAATAACAACGACAAAAAAAACCTCAAACAAATATAACTCCAAATACTAATACTAATACCCTTTTAACCTCCCACACTCCCATTTCTACTACATACTCCCGTCCCTATACTTCTACACCGCAAGACACTCCTGATCACCAGCCTTTTCTTCAACAAAAAAAAGCTCATCATCAACAAAACAAGAATTATTCTCTCCATTTACAGATCCTCATCTACGCTTGAGTTTCCATGACAACTATCAAGGATTGACTAAGTCTTTGCGATACTTCGCAGCTTATTGTTCTCCTCTCTGTCGACCCTCCCCTGTGTAAAATGGGAATAGGAAGATTATATAAATATCTTCTACTTCCGTATCCGTAGAATCATAGAAACCATCGAGAGAATCCAAGCACAGAGTTATACATTTTAAGAATCCCGTCTTGTGATCTTTTGGAGTGACTCGCGCTGATATTCTCCAGACAACAGAGAAAACAAACGTCAGGATAAGGGAAGGAAATATGCAGTATTCGTGTTATCGATTTATCCGCTTGCATGTATTTTCCAACGCTGATCTCTTCCATCTATTCACCCACACCTCCAATTTCAGCTGTCCAGAAACTTCTCTATGCGTTTACCTAACCCCCCCACCGTCCTCCATTTATACCCCCATGAAAACACACTCATACGCAAGAAATAAGACACCATTTAAAAGAGTAAGGAGATATTTATATATATATCCTTGCCCTTTGACCCTTCTTGTAACACTTGAATATTTGAAGACCCGTCGGTTTTTTATGTTCCCGTTGGTGATAGATTCATATACATATTTTACTTTTCTGATTCTAGGGATATGATACGATACAACACAATATGACCACCTAACACCCCAAAAGTAGTTTACACCTGCACATCTTCTATTTCCCATTGACAAGTAGGTAGTATTCAAGTATCTATCTATACAAAAACTATCCATTCAGGGTTTCAAGCATGATAGATTATACATGAAATGAATAGTCGATATCTAATATCTAATCCAACGGAAGGATTGTTTGGGTTTGAGTACGAGTTTATGGGTGAGGATTGGGATGAGGATGAGAATGAGGGATGAGGAGGGAGTATTAGGATAGATGAGAGAGAGATATGAGGGAAGATGAATGGTGAAATCAAATGATTGTATACCGGTATTATTCGGGATATGATAGATTTTGGTAATACAAGTAATAAATATCCGACACCGGATAAATCTCATTCGTCAAGAAATAGCAACTTTCTACGTATGTTTTTACAATCGAAGAAACATGTAAAATCCAGCGTGGAAAATTGTGGTAAATGACAATAAAGTAAAAGTGTGACAAAAGCATGAATCGGTGTTTCTAGAGGCGGAAAGAGAAGGGAAAAAGAAGAAGTTACTCATAATATCAACCGACATCAACTACCCCGACTCAAGCCCGACAGTAAAATTTCTAGCTATGAAGTAATCCCCATCCCCATCTCCATCATCATCACACAGCGATCTACACTCATTCCCAACATTCCCCAACCCGATTATCGGAGCAATCCGTCATCTAGGATTTAACATACGCAAGAGCCAAGAGCGAGCATTACAAACTAGAAAGTGGCAATCCTGATACCCAAGAACGACGTTTTAGTATACGGTTTATTCCATGAAGATCGACTTGTCATTCTCGAACTTTCAACGTTGAGCACCTACATCATAGAAAGAAAAGCCGGTATGGCATAACTGATCAACACCAACACCAATACCAACACCGTTACTCTCCAAACTTCTGACGTACGCCCTCCCCACAAAGAGGTGCGAAGGAACAAAAAAAAAAAATCTTTCTTCCTGGAATGATTCTTCCAGATTCCGAAGAAGATATGCACTGTCATGCAGCCTTGCAGTAGGGCTTACACTAGGGCACTGCTAGCCAGCATCCGGATATCCACAATTACCCTCATCAAGTTCCATAAGGCCGACACTTGACTGTTTGGCATTCGGTGAGCAAATTCCCAGTTTTTAGGGCCCCCTCGGTTGAGGAAAATCTGCAATTCTAGACCGAGTAGTTCATGTGCCATGTGGCCATTGGGCTAAGTGTCGAAACGTACCCCACCACTCCAGCCGTTTCAATCGCACAATCGATAATCTATCTAATCGATAACCTAATTGATAAGCTACTAGTGGTTACCCGACAGGACAATGTACGGAGTAAAGTAAATACTAAACAGGCGTTACGCACTACATGGACAGCTTGTGTGTATGCGGAAAACAAAGCTTGGATCCGAATGGTGTGCTATCTTCTCGGGTCCAAGGTACTTTCCTCTAGACTCCATCATGCTGTACTATGCGAGAAAGAATTCTTTGAAAGTTCGGAAACTTCCGCGTTCACACAGAGAGAGTCCAAACAATTCCTAATTTTTCAGCAAAGGAACCCGATCGTCTTCCACATTTGTGCAAGGTAGCCTCAAAGTTGTGTCTTTTGCATCTCAATTCAAGTACACATTACGTATACTCCAATCCTAGGACTACCTAGGTAATAGACACATACTTGACTTCTCACTCCAGTCCCCAAGCCATGAATCTTGCAATAATACTGTAGATATTTTGGGAAATTGCTCGTAAAGGATGAAAAAGGTTTCGATATCACAAAAAGCTTGAAATCCAAAGTGGAAGAATACGCGGGAAAGAGAGGTGGCGGAGTTAGGCTTTCAAGGATGATAGGATGGATAGGGTCTTTTTGGTTCTGCACAGAGAGGATTTTCTCGTACCTAACATTAGCAGCGGATAATATTCGGGCCTGTGCGAGCTTTGCATTGTATCACATGATTTTCATGTAGATATTTTGAGATGGGTATTGGATTGTTTGATGAGTAATGCTTAAGGCACGGTTGGGATTAAAAGGGATTGACGTTGTGATTGTGATTTTACCATGGATGAAAGTTTGTAAATGGAGTTTGCTTGTGCTTAATAATGCTATTGTGGTCGATATGTGAGTCTCGTCTCATTTTCACACGTGATATTACCATTTACTGTTTGTCATGAAGTTTCTTTTCCGCGCGGTCTCGACCATTCGACCACCGATGAAACCAAATCGGTGTCAGTAGCAGCACGAGCGGTGTTACTTACCGTTTTGCTGAAAGACGGCAGAGTAGCTGATATATAGCCGGGCAGTCTTGTTGCATATTCCGGGGCAATCATTGACCAGTCGATTGATAGAGTAGAATGCTTGACATGGATTGATCTGACGGACTCCGTAGGTAGGTCTTCGCATGTTCACATGTTCCAAGTTCTGGGCATCGTAAATAGTATTGCTTTCATGGGCCATGGCAGAGCATGACAAGAAACACACAAGCCGCCAATTTCATTCATGTTTCTCAGCGTCGTATTTGGGAAATCAGACCAGATCAGATGAGAAAAGGAGCTTGAGCCTTGAAGAGAGAGAAATGTTTCAAACCCCATATCTTAAAATCGAATTATAATGTTCATCCATTGAAGCCTTTGAAGGAAGATAATCCTACCCAGAGGACCATTCGCAATCAAAGTAAGGTTTTACCATCCAGAAATAAAGTTATGGCTGTGTTCATCCCAATCTACTTTGATGATTATGCAAGGTACCCGACCTGAGATTATTTTCATTCTCGTGGATGATACGAGGAGTAAGAATACTACTGACACATTGATTGATTGATTGATTGATTGAAAGATGACGATGGCTTCAGTATGAATCAAATTGTCAATCATGACGATAATCCGAGAAATAAAATTGAAGAGAAACAAGTCATCTCCCGCCGAATTTGAACCCTGATGCGGTTTTTATCGATAATCAAAATGTTGATAACACGGACATATGTGAAATGGGGGGAAGGGTGGTTGGTGGTTGGTGGCTTCACAACACTTTGATAGGGCTTTGAACTTTTAAAGAAAGTCATATTCACATACCGTAAGACCCCTCTCGGGAGGTTCGAGAATTAAATGAAGTTTGAAAGAAGAACATGGCGTTATGGATTGGATGAATTGAATGAATGGGATGAATTAGCAATTAGCATCACATAACATCACTCATTTGCGTAACCAACCTCTTGACGATTCATACTGAGCACTAATGAAAAAGTTCTCGATTCGTTCCTTTGTACTCTTCCACTCTATCGGGGATGCAGATGCAGATGCAGATGCAGATGCAGGTATGAAAAGTCTGATGGAAGGATTGATTATCTTAGGTAGGCTAGAGGCTAGAATAAGAGAATACCTAGGTACCTCTACCTACCTATGTAACTATGCATAATTAGTTTGCATGCGTGGATTATTCTTTTCGTAAACTGTACGTCTGCATAAAAAGATTGATTGATTGATTGATTGTCCAATTCGGAATTCCGTTGTATTCTATCGTAAGTTCGTTAAATCTTGAGTCGTGAGTCGTGAGTCGTGAGTCGTGACAACTCAGCTCATGGAAACGCGTTGCTTGCAGTTTGCTGGCGTTTTAGCTTGAACCTGCCATGCTATGCTATGGATAAAAAGTTCTCTTTGCTTTTGCATCATGCAGGGGGAGATCACACCTAGAACATCATACATACATATACATCTCACTAAGGTACTCAGGATTCCAGGTAGAGGCTGACAACGATATCTAATTGGATGGAACTGATAAAACGGGATATTTCGTACCTGGCTAAGCTTTTTTACAACCAAATATCTGGGTAATGTAGTTATCCTATTGGAGTAAATTTTTGACGGTTGTATCACTAACGGACCGCTCCCTCTGTACAGAGTAGGGGATTTTTCAGGGGCAATTGCCTAATCAATAAAAGTTGTACCTGGCTGACTCTTGTACTCTGAACTCTGAACTCTGAATTCTGTACTTACTACTGACCGACTGACTGACTGAGCCTTGGGAAAAAGTTGGGTCCAATGCATTTTCTTCTCGTGGTAAGTGGAGTGAAAATGGAGAAGAATGAAATCATTATGGGAATCAGTATCTCGGGAATTTTCTGGTGTTAGAAATTGAGGGAATAATCTAAAACATTGAAGAAAAAGAAATTGTCATTTTCTATCGTGGTATGTGAGGAATATGCTGAGCCTCCCTCCATCTAGGTACATTCCTAAGGGTTGTCAGGTAACTAGGTCATTACATGGCGAGACACTTTGAAGCTTGCAATGGTGATGTCCTTCATGCCAATAGTGTGTAGTGCCGCTCACGGAAACCAACACAATGCCGATGGTATGAAGCAGTCTCGAGCCGGTCTCCAGTCTCCAGTCTCCAGTCTCCAGTCTCCAGTCTTCAGTCTGTCTGTCTGTCTGCCAGTCTGTCAGACTTTGAACTGGAATGAGTTAAACTCCGGCCTAGGTATTAGTATTCCTAGATCCATATTTGAAAGAGAAAAAAAAAGGTAAAGAATTGGAATAAAACATTGACATTTGATTGGTTCATAATCCTTGAGAACATTACCTAGAGAGAGAAACAAAATGATACCCATACAATCCAATTTCACCATATCGTTCGTACCTGGGTGATGATTATTCATAATTTTTTTTTTCCATCCTAGCTTAAGTTTGAACTCCCAGTCTCCCAGTCTCCCACACATCCCCGACCACACTGCCCAAGTTAAAAGCTCCACTTATAATTGGTCAATCACGGCTTATATCCTTGTAGTTCCACTTTTTTCCCTTCCTTCCCTCGTGTTTTCCTCTGAATCATGATCACTAACCTATTGTGGTAAGACGGTCCTTAGCATAATTTACACAACTCTAGACTTCTTCCTAATGAATAGTGAATATTATTCATCATCGGCACATTTCTTTCCTCTCACTCACTCTTTCATACATAATACATCACATACCACTTTCTCTCATTCCTTTTTTAAAGATCTCAATATCTCATATCTGATAAGTATCTGTCAATCCTTCAGAATACTACATTACACTCCTTCTTCCCTTTCTAAAAACAACAGCCAGCCTGTTCAACTCTTCCCACTCACTGCAAGTCAGCCTGAAGCCTTCTTAAAGAATCTATATCCCTCCACAACCACATCACTGTCAAACAAACATCTTCTCACTTCCACATTCTTTATTTCAGCCCTACTCACCACCGAGAAATATCAGCTTTCTCACTCCTTCCTTTTAAAGATCGATATCAAATCATTGAAATTGCAAGTCATTTTCACATCACACTCCCTCGAGGCTTCAGTTGAATTTCAAACTTGAGTTTTTGTTTCCAAGATTCAATCCAAAGATACCCCATACCCAATAAACTATCTCTCACGAACAATAAAACAAACAAATTACCGTCAAAATGAAGTACACAACTGCTATCCTTTCTGGTCTCTTGGTCGCTACCGTTGTAGCTCAACCACACGCCCGTCATCAACATGCCGCCAGACACGAAAAGCGCGATGTTGAATGGGTTACAGAACTCGAAATGGTCACCGAGACTATCGATTATACTACCACCGTCTGGGTTTCTTCTGGTGAATTAGCTGCTGCAACCAGCAGCGTCGCTCCATCTGTTACTCCTACAACTTTGGCAACCAAGCCAAAGTCATCTGCCGCTTCTTCTACTTATATTCCAAAGTCTACTGCCGCAGCCAGTAGCTCTGAAGGAGCTGTTCTCAGCCAACAACCAAGTTCCTCATATGTTGCACCATATGTCGCACCATCTTCTTCCGTCATTTCCGTCGCTGCTCCATCCACCACCTCCGAAGTTGTAGTCCCAACTACTTCTTCTACCTCCATCGCACCAGTTCCAACCACCTCCAGTGTCGCACCAGTCGTGGTCCCAACCACCTCTAGTGTCGCGCCAGTTGTCCCATCCTCAACCAGCATCGCACCAGTCGTCTCCTCAGTCTCAAGCATTGTTGCCCCAGTTGTCTCCTCAGTCTCGAGCATTGTTGCTCCAGTCTATGTTGCATCCTCAACCAGCGCGGCTGCCCCAGCATCAGGCTCTTCTGGATCCAGCTCTGGAGTCTGCCCCTCCGGCTCTCCTTGCTCTGGAGATATCACTTTCTACGAAGCCGGTCTCGGAGCTTGCGGAATCACTACTGATGGATCCAGCTTCGCAGGTGTTGCTCTTCCAGTTGGTCTCATGGGCTCCCTTTCCAACAGCAACCCTTATTGCGGAAAGACAATCACCATCAAGTGTACCTCCACTGGTAAGACCACTCAAGCAACTGTCATCGATAAGTGCATGGGATGTGAGGGTAACTCCATCGATCTCACCAACTTCGCCTTTGACCAACTTGCTGAAGAAGCTGTCGGCCGTACTAAAGCCACTTGGTACTTCAACGAATAAATCACCCAATCCCCTATTTTCTCGACTTTCACAACTTAGATATTCTGATTTTCTGAATATTCAAAATCAAGTCAAGAACTCAATTCTCATTCTCCTGGATATAACTATTGCCAGTTTGATACAACAGAAAGAGTAGATCTCTTTCTCATCTATGGCTTTTGCATCATGGCTTCTTTTTGAAAAAGATAGTCGACGAATTTCTTTGGGATATCACATCATTGGGGTGCTTTTATTCGTGGTTGTTGGTCTGGTTCACACTTTGATTTTTTGGAGAATTTTACGAGAGTTTGAGGGGAAATATCTATGCATGGAATGGTTATGAACATGGTCAAATCATCGCATTACTTGTTTGGCTTGGCGTTTTTACCCCGCCATGGGACTTTACGTTCATACGGTCTTCGGGAGGAAAAAGGAGCGCATGCATTTCGCGATACCATAACTATGTTATGCAATGGAAAAGATAAAAGCTTGAGGCAAAGGAAGGCGGGTGGATGTTTCATATCGAAAAGCAAAATTTGAAAAAAGCAACATGAAAATAGAGATATATTCAGAGACAACAAAATGAAACCCCTTTCGGAAAGGAAATAGCTTCTTGTACATACATATTACTTTACGATAGACTTAGTGTTTTGATTTAACACGAAATTTGCTATGATTTTTCACACATATGTATTGCTTCGTTGGACTTTGAGTTACTTATGATTTGATGATTTGGTGACTTGGTGATTGACTGATTGATTGACTGACCTGCTGACCGCAATTTCGATAATGCGGATGAGGGTCTATGATGATGGATGGGATATTATTTATGACTTTTCCGCACAGCGTGTTCTGTACTTTCTTCCTTCGTGGCTGTTATTTTCGGGCTGGCTGGCACGGCTGGCTGATTTGGAAGTGCGGGAGAGGGCGCGGGAGATGGTGTGATGTTGATGTTGATCTTGTGTGTTTATGGGGATTCGGATTCGGATTCGGATTCAAGGAAGGATTCAAAGAGGGATTTCTGAGGGAGAGGAGATTTCTCTGTGTGAAAGAGAGAGAGTGTGTGAGTATGTGGATTTGTGGAAAGAGGAGAGGGAGAGGAGGTTGAAATTTAAAGGGGCTTGGTGTTTGATTTGATTTGATCTGACTTGATTTGAATTTGACTTCACTTCACTTGGTACCGGGTAATCAGGACGAGGGAGCTGAAAAGGGAGAGAATTTTATGCTCCAATATGCTCGCTCTAATATTTGATATCTTCTTGATATCTTTTTGATGTCTGATCTTTGATATCTACTTCGATTATTTACCCTTACTTCAACCATCTACTCTTAATCCAGAGGTCCTCGATACTCTTACTAGGTAGGTATCTTTTCTTTTTTCAGGGATTTTGTATGTCAGAATTTGTCTTGAATCTTGTTATTTTGAATCTTTGATCTTGTTATTTTTATTTTTATCTTGACATATTTATCTCCCCTTGTTCTGCTCTACTCTCTATTGAGCTATGTGTGTAGCTATCTACCTCGCTAACTAATTATCCATTTCTATCCTCCCTTTATTCTCATATTCTATCTTCCTGTTTATATCTACCTATCTTTCTTGTTATCTATTCATCCATCTATTCACCATCTATTTATTTACCTAGATACTCACCCAATCACCATCTGTCTGTCTATCTCCTTTTACCCTACTCTACTCTCCACCTACCTATTCATCTAAGTAGCCTACCAAAAAAGCACCAATCACAAAAGTATCAAAACCAAATCCTCAACATTAAGCACCAAATGCAAAAACCTTGTCATTCATTCATTTATCCCTTCTACCCCTCCTCTCCATCCATCCCATCCAACCAAACCCATACCCTCAAATCCTCATCTCAAGTCCAACTCCCAGATTTTCCCATTTCCTATTCACAATTCCTTATTTCCTGATACATTTATTCATTATCAACTCAATATCACCTCACCTCACCTCACTTCATCACAACACCTCACCACAACATCTCAATAAAATATCCTATCATCCTCATCCAAATCCTCATTCATATCCCCATCCATATCCCCATCCCGCTCTATCTCCCCCCTCCCCACGCCCTCACTCAACCAAGACAAGAATAATACACAACATAAAACAGTATAGTGAAAATAAGTGGTTGGTTACTGGACAAGAGGTCGGGGATATATACTATGTACGATGTGATATATAATATCGAAGAATAGGATGGTATAGGATAGACCAAATCGGATGACGAAGGAAGATCGGAGAAAGGAGAAAGAAGGATCAAGAGTTGAAGAGTTGACGAATTGATATAGAAGATGCAAGTGAGCATCAAACGTATCCAGCTAGGTGGGTAGCGAGACATCATCCAAAGCAGTGAGTGCACTTATTCTATCTTCACAGCCATAATTACAATCGCAAGTATCACCGCACAAATCAATATTCTCCAAGTCCAAATCAAAACGGGTATAATTAACTAAAAACTAAGTATGCACATAACCCTCTATATCCACCCGATTCACCCGATCTCCATTATCATTCGCATCCTGTTCTCAATCATCCCATTCCATTACACCCAAAACGAAACCATCAATCCAGCATCCTATCGATTCAAACTTAACAACCCCTCAATATACCTCTTGGTATCTAACCCTAACCCCGCAGCTCCCCATCCCGCATCCGCCGTACCTCCTGTCCCTGCTCCTTGTCCACCCATTCCCCACCCCGCATACCCATACCCATACCCGTAACCTCTCCCTTGTCCCGCCTCCACATAATCACTCGCCCTCCTAATTAGAAAAATCTCTTTATCCATATTCCCCTCCTCTGCCCCTCCCTCAGCGCCACCATCATCTAAAAACGGATGTGCAGGCCCACTAACTACTGTACTCTGTGTTTGCGCTTTACTATTTGCTTTGATGCTCGCATCCATATCTTTATTCTTTCTTCCCTTATCACTCAATTCCCCCATAAAAGTTCTACTCGTTTGACTTTCAGCCGAGTTCTCGGGTATAAGTGGCGGAATTTTCACTTTCGAAGTCGGATTTGTGATCGATTCGGGAGGTGTAGGGGGAGGTGCAGGAATGCGAGTCCAAAGAATCCAATAACCTCTTGATGTTTTAGCCGTACGTTCCATTGTATTCTTATCAGTAGTCGTGGCAACATATGTATGCATGATTTGTAGATGTGTATTTAGCGCTTCGATTCGAGACCAGGGGAGACTATCCGCTTGTTCTTGTGTTTGAACTTGCTGAGGATCAGGTATATTAGGGATATTTGAGTCAAGAGTTAGAGTTTTGGGGTCCCAGAGAAGATCATATATGGGAGCTGTTGGATTCTTCGTATTTGCAAGAGGAGAAATCGGAACCTCTGGTTTAGGAGCTCGAAAAGATGTGGATTTGAGAAGAGGTTTGATGAGAGACTGGAGTTGTTTATGAAGAGAACGGTATAAACCCTTCAAAGCTAAGGTATCTGCTCGTAGTTCAAAAAGGAAAATGAAAATGAATGGTTTGCTTGCATAAGCCACGACTCTTAACTTTTTCACTTTGTTTCGATCTTGACTTTCAAATGAAGCATTAGAATGGCCTGTACCTTCCGAACCGCTGGCGTTTTTGAATGATGCGCCAAAGTCGGAATAATCAATACTGATATCAGCTTCCTGGCGAGCATCTTCTTCGCGTTCCAATTCTACTGTTAAGGTACGTAGTACAAGTCGATGGCTTTGGCCCTCGAGATCTTCGTCTTCATCGTTAGAATCCACAAGTAACGTCATTTCACTGTCCATATCACCCATCAGACCTACTAAATAGTGTCCTTTAGAATCGTCGGACTCCTGTGTGGGTGTTGATGTTCCAGTTGTATTGACAATACCATCAATAGAAGAAACAAGGGTAGATGTGTTACTCGAGGGTCTGCTATGGTCTTTTTCTTTTGCTGCAGACCCCCCTAAAGACCAATGAGTTCCATAACCGAATTTCAAGTATTGCGCAAGCTTGTTGCCCTTCGATTCACCATCTGTGCTTTCAGTGCCTTCGGTACTTGTATGGCTGGCAGGATTCCTGCGAGCCTTCGGGTATGGCGGTACGTATTTGAGTTTGGGTTGATCAATTTGATCATCTTGTTCCACCACTGGTCTAGGCTCGACCGTACTGATACTTGAAGATCGACTAGGCGCAGGTCCATCGTTAGGTCCATCATGAATAGGTATCTCCTTACTGAGACTAGATGTTGGTCGGGCAGTATTCTTTGTATCTCCAAGTTTTGAGTCAAGTCTTGGCCTGGGCTTAGGCTGTCTTTTTGCGCGACGGGTAGAAGAAGGGTTGTCAAGGACTCCATAAGTATATGGAGTCCATCTATAGAGATCCTCAACCCAATGTGAAATATCTTTAATTGATTTTCTTGACAAAGCTCCAGTACCAAGGAAAATTGCACCATCCTCTGCCGCGGGTTCATTTCCAGAACCCAACCAAGGAGCAGGTTGTTTGGGACGATCGGTAAAGCCTTTACTGGTATCTTCTTTCGAATTAGATCGCGCGTCTCCGAATCTTGAGACTATCACATCCACAAGCCCATCCATTTGTCCAACGAATCCTTCAAGGACTTCTCTCTCGCCACTGCCCCTTTCTTCCTCTCCGACTCCCACCCCAAGTTCTCCGCATGCAGCAAGTTTTATCCCCCCATACAAATTGTTGGCAGGATTTCCATGCATAAGTACATTCCATGTCGAGAGATATGTATCCCAATATCTACCCAGAATGTCCACAAATTTGGAGCGCTTCGTTCGAACAAAGAGAGCGCTCATCGAAGCAGCATGATGAAGGAGAAAAGTCGAGTGTGCTCTTAAGACGTCTGCCAGGAGTAGTATCGCAGGTTTAACTTCTCGAGAGGAATATTCGACGGTTCCTTGTTCTTCGGAAGGTTTTCCTTTGGTAACTGGTGTCTTTGCTGTGCCCGGCAATATCGTGAGGTTGATCGACTATGCATGTTAGCACAGTGAAGAAGCTCAAGAATGAAAGTTACTAACAGCCAATATCCACCAGCCAGATTCTAATTCATGAAGAATAATGCGAGATTTCTCAGTCTCTATAGTATTCACTGATTTACCCTCAGAAAAACTCCTCCCAAATTCTACCATTCCCTGAGCAAGCCCAATCTGTCTCAATTGTTCATTCTTTTGCTCCTTCGCAAAAGCGCGCGCCTCTTTCGTATCCGTAAGGGCACTTCTCTTGTGTTCATTTTGCTTGATCGAGGGGTAATAATAAACAATTTGATTGTCGAGTGTATCATCGGTAGATCCTAAGGAAGGATTATAGATGGCTAGAAAGCCTAATTGCGCGGGTACTACCTTTCGGTTTTGCTCAGACATTGCATGATTGAGATACTCAATGAGAGAAAGACGAGGATATAAATATATTGTAGATCATTAATTGATTGAATCGCGTCGGTCAGTTCTTAAACTGGGTGTGGAAGTAAATGTCCGGCTATGGGGAAGCTTAATGTTTAAGGTGATGTAATTCGTGGGTCAAATGTATGGCACAGAACATGCGAATTTAGGCCGGCTTACATAAAATATCAAGAGTTGTCTGCACGTGACGCGAAAAGATCAGTATGGTGGAAGCAGCTCGAGAATCGTGATTTTGAGAAGTCGTCGGTTTAACATTGACAATGTATAGCGTAAACTGAACTTGTTCTGACCGCAATTTTCCACAATCATGAAGCTCAAAGCCAGAACATCTCTAGCTGTGCTGGGACGGATTGTACACCCATCGAAGCCATTTTCAATCCATGGATTCCATTCTCGACTTTTCACAATCAACAGTACCTCAAAACCCTCGAAACTCTCAGCACCTTTGAGAATTTTGTTTTGTGGTTCTGATGAGTTTAGTTGTGAATCTCTTCGGTCATTGGTGACAGAAAAGAGGTCAGATCCAAAAGGAATTGCTTCTATCGATGTTCTCGTTCGACCAGGTAAAAAAACTGGAAGAGGCATGCAAGAGACTCGTGAAGGTAAGCGTTTGTCGTCAGTTCTTTGTTGTGCATGCTGATCATTTTCAGTACCACTGAAGAAGTTGGCCAAAGAATTAAACCTCCGCATACATGAGAGAGATACGTTCACCGGATGGGATGTAAGTTTTAGTTTTCGGATCTGCATTTCATTTTTTAAAAACCTTGACTGATGATCAAACTCATAGCTACCGAAACCAAATGGAGAATCAATCAATCTTATCGTAGCAGTTTCATTTGGCCTCTTCGTTCCACCACGCATTCTCAACAGTGCTGAATATGGCGGAATCAATGTCCATCCTTCACTTCTGCCACAGTAAAATTTTCCAACGCCACGTTTATATACCTAGGCTAACCATGATATATAGATATCGAGGATCTGCTCCACTCCACCATACTATCATGAACGGAGACACAATTACTGGTGTCTCACTTCAAACTTTAGATCCACACAAATTTGATCATGGCGCCATTCTCTGTCAAGAAGGTTTTCCCATTCCACAATCTCAAACAATAAAATATCAAGGTCTTCTGGACTTAGTCACACCTAAGGGGGCGAGCTTGCTTGCAAAGGGTATCAGAGATCGAGTCTTCATAAACCCAGAACCAGACCAAGGACTTAAACTTGCACACAAGATCAAACCAATTGATAGATTCATTGATTTTGAGGAGGGATTATCCATCAACGTTGAACGAAAGTTCCGAGCACTGGGACGACTTTGGTGCTATACACGTACTTGGTGGTCTGGCAAGAACAAAAAAAGGACAATATTTGAAGATTTTGAGGTTGTACCAATGCCAAAACAACCTGGCGTGATTCCAGAACAGGTACTTTTGACATTACCAAAATGGGAGTACTTCTGTACTCGGGTTTATGAGGATCCTACTCATCCAGGATCTATCATTATTCCCACGATTGAACCAGGTGTGGGGCTTCGGGTTAAACATATTCTCGTAGAAGGTCAGGTGGCGGGTTCAGCCATTGATGCCATGCATAAAGTATCAGCTTTCACCAAACATCCAGGCGATGACAAGGATTTGTTCATGGCTGTAGCATTGACAGATATGTCGGAGGATGGTAAACAATTGGTTTTGCGCGATGGTAAAGGCACTGAGTATGCAGCGAAGCACCTGGTCATCCCAAAGGTGCTCAAGATCAACAGGGCGCGCCACATTGACCCTACCCCCAAGAATCCAAGCCCTCTGGATTGAGAGATGATTATCTAGATGTATAATAGAATAATAATTCAAGCAAGAAACCATGAAATCCGATGGTATGTAGTGTATCATCTCCCACTTCAGAAGTTGGAGGTAATGATTTGACGAGCGGAAGATAGGTGGCAGGGTTGAAATGCCTTCGGAGCTTTGGGAAGATAGGGAAGATAGGGAAGATGTTGATTTTTATGGCATTCGAGAAGCTGGAAATATCTGGCAAACACCGAATAGGCACGAGGTTGGGCAAAATGCGATATCAGAAAGCAGGGAGGAGAAAGTTAAAACAACCGATATAATTCAGAGACAAACCAACACATTACCGAGAGCAAGAAGAGTATTTAAGTCATTATCTAATACTTTTTAGAAACAAGACTTCTCGGTATTTAAGGCTAAGGAGGAACAATGATGGCCCATCTGTTATAGTGAGGGGCGAAAGATTCTCCATCGCTGAAATCGAGGAAAGCTGCTCGATCAATATCTGACAGGCACCAGAAAAATAAATCATTCAGTTACTGAGAATAAGATGAAGCAATGGTTAAAGCATATTTGTATCGAGGATGGAGAAAAGTTCATGTGTTGATGACGAGAATAGACATCTAACCATCGTTCAGGAGGTAGGCACTAGAGATGATGTTTCTTCCATTGTTGTAAGTAAACTGTAAAATGGCCCCTCCATCTGGCACCCATCCGTCTGGTGCTGCCATAAGAGGCTACTTTTCATTGCTTAGAATAATAAAAGTAGACCAACCAGCGCATAATGGGCATTAGAGAGAAAATGATTGCGATTGTCAAGTATAAGAGACAGAGGTTGTCGATCTATCTGGTTTCTCAGGGACAGCACAAGCTCGATTGCTGAATTTCAAAGATAAATTTGATTTGCCCAACACCGCACTAAAAACAGAGTAGTTTACACTGCTGTAACGATATCGAGTAACGGTTGATCGTCCTGTGCTTTTAAGAGATGAAATAGTGCTGTTGTTGGGAACAAGAAAATTGATTCGATTCACGTTTGGTAGGCGGCAGAGACAGTATATGCTTGATATCTAGATAGAGAATTGGAGACTGCTTATCGTATAGTAAGATCCAGAGACGAAATCGTCGAAACCGTTCGAATGGCGACGAGAAGGTGAGAGATCCGAACCAGATATCAAGAGACGAGACGCTTTTCGATCACTAGGGAAATGGGAATGGCCTAAGCCTCAGCTGATAGACCTGAGGGATGATCTATACTGGATGCTGGAAGGGAGGGGAGGATCTAGTAGACCGGCTTGATCAATTCGAGGACGAGATTCTCCTCAGGACCGGAAGAAAACGAGAAAAGGGTGGAGTTCTTCTGGTGTCTTCAAGACGAGCAGTTTTAAATGCTGCAGAAGGAAGTGTTGTAGTCCAGCAGCCCGATAGCTTCAAAGACAAGATCTTTCGTAAGACTGTTGCAAAGCGAGAGCATAGCAGGATTCATCTGGCACTTCCAAAACGATAATAAGTCGAAACAAGAGAGAAGAGGAGAAAATATTAGAATAGCCTAGCAAATTCAAAGACGAGCCCCTTTGTAGAATTGGAGCGAAGTGAGAGGAGGGTAGCAATCGTCTGGTACCTTCAAAGCGCGAGGTATTAGATGCTTTCAAGAAAACTAGAATCAACTCGACCAAATTGATGAATCTTGAGGTGAGATTCGTGGCAGGACTGAAGGACAGCGAGAATAAGGTGAAATTCGTCTTGCGCCCCCAAACTGAGATCAGTTTCATGCCAAGACTAAGATGATAATTTAATCGATCATTTTGATATCTTCGAACGCAGAAGTGTTTCAACGGCAAAAATGAATCCGAATTTGGTCAGAAAATGCCTCTTAAATCCAAAGCTAGAGGGTTCAGGTGCTGTTAAAGAAGAAGAAAGCATGTTGAGTTCGTCTGGTAGCTTTGAGCACAATATCGCTCCAATGGAAGGAGTAAGACGAGAAAATATGGTAAGGATCGCCGCGTATCTCTAATGGCGATAAGGGTTTGGCAGAGAAGTACAGAGAGTATCTTACCCGTGTCTGATAGGCGCCAGGGAGGAGAAACAGTCGATACCGAAAGAAGGAGAATGAAAGGTTGGTACGTGTGGTAGAACCAGAAACGAAACCATTCGAATCCTTGCGATAACGTAATGCGGGCGTAAAGAGTCGTCTAGTCTCCCGTAAAGACGATCGTGTGAATGCTAAAACGCAAACACGTCACAAGCTGGCCTGAAGTTTTGCCAGAGCTACAGGGAGAAGATGATAGTAAATAGTTCCAGGGACTGTATATTGGAGTTTCTCGGGAGTACGATAGTACAGTAGGAATTGTCGAATGACCTTGGACAGTCTTCGGGTCTTCTCGTGAGCGTAAGAACGGTGTGGTTTGTCGATTAAAATAATATAATCGTCTTGTCTGGAGAAAACTGGGCGACCTTGCGCGTTGTGTGCCTTGCGAAGAGAACCTAATCTTTCGGAAGAAGCCCTAATCGATGATAGATAGCTCACAAGGACCGACTTCGCACGAAAAATCATCCGCAGCTTTCTCAGTTAGACCTTGGACCGTCTTCTAGCCTGTTCGGGAGCAGAAGATCGGTAAGGATTGTCGATTAAAGGGGAAGAAGGAGGAAGGCGAGAGGAGATGCAAGACTCGTATTGGCCCAACAAGATTGAGACGACCTTGCGTTTAGTATGCCTCGAAAACAGACATCTCAAGGACCAACTACGCACGAAGAATCACCAGTAGCTCTCTTGGTCGCCTAGGGACGAGGTTGCGGTATGATAGAAACTAAAGAGAGGCGAATGATGGGACCGTTTGGTACGATCCAGTGAAGGTAAGGCGATTGCGAGGATCGAGACGGAGAACTATCAATGTGAGGAAGTAGGATAGTGAGGGTTGCCTAATTGAAATCGCTCGGCTGATCGATCGATCTCATCGGTCTCAGCAGGTACATCCGGAAGATTCTCCTAAGCGCCTCGACATTTAACCCCATGTTTCGAATCTCCGTGTCAGTCGGTTCCTTGTATTTGTCAAAGAGGATGTCGTGAAGTACCGCCCAATCTCTGCCAAGTTCGATTTCCGGGTAGATCCACCCTTCCCCTTCCGGGGGATCACGAGTTGCTTGCTCAATGGCTTGCGCAGCTTTTTGAAAATTGGTACTATGCGGAGCGTAAATAATTCCTAGTCCGTCGCCTGTATAATTTGTATACATGACTTGCATGGCATGTATCATCTCATGGGCAAGGGTCCCCAACATATCAATTATAACTTGGTAGTAGTACCAATCGGGGTGTAAAATGCGTCCGTTCAAGATGTATATGGTTACATGGTTGAATTTGCCGCGGAAAGAGCCGATAGTGAGACCCAAGTTATCATTCAACCCAACCTTCTTGGCTCGAGCACGATCGGAGACCAACTCAAGGTTGAAGATAATCTTGACCTCGTGGTCGGCGAAATATTCCACGACAGAGCTTTTGGCCATTCCTCCGAAAAACAAATGGTTATAGATCTCCGTATACTGTACAAGAACAATGTTGGGGTCTCGGTTGAAGTTGATCGATTGGTACAATTGGTCGTAAATAGGGTGAGATTCGATGTCTTGTGAGCTGCTATGTACACAGTGTACGATCATTGCAGAGACATCAGCCCAGCTGTGTGATACTGGCTTCATGATATAAGGATCACCAGGATTATAAGGATAGACAATAGGTTCAGTGGGACCAGGTGATCGCAGGCCGGGGTTGCCAGGGTCCAGCTGCGGGTACTTCTCGTCCCATGGCCCATAAGGCTTTGTAGACGACTGGTTACACATTGCTGATAACTGTGCAATAGATCGTTTGTTATATGTGGAATTGAGGTGAGAATTATGAGAGAGATAGTACTGTTTGAAGAAGAAATAGGTAATTGTGGTATGGTTTGGGAGTTCTGCGTGCAAAATGGATTGATTTTGAGAATTATCTATCCATTGTGCGTGTATCTTCAAGCTTGATTGAATAAGATTGGCGAGAAATTGCTTTTACTCTAAGAAAAGCTCTTCAAACTACAAACTGAGTACCTTCATGATTAAAATTCACTTCTTAGCTCTCAATCGGGTCATTTGTGACATGGGTCTTCCCCCAGCCGTCCCAAATCAGGCTGCTTTAACGCTGCCTTGCCTTAGCTTCATTGTGTTAAGATTACAACCTCTTTGTTCTGATTGAAATTGTTGAGAAAATGTTTATTATTGGCTTGACTCGTTCATTTTAGGGTTCAAACGAATTTTGGTAGTTGCAAAGATGAGCAATACGTCGGCTGTTGCTGTTGCCCCTCGCATAATCCAGGGGTAACAACAATAATTCCTGACTTTTTCTCTCTCAATTTTCAAGCTCGCTTCGAACTCCTGAGTACTCTGATCAACTTTCTTGGAACAATCAATCAATGTTCTTTGTTTTGTAAAAACATACACAGTATTATATATACTTTATTGAGAATTGCCCCACAATGCATTGTTATTAGACAGACTTGAGACGTAGAAGTCAGCCCTTCTTGGATTGAATCTTACTCTTACGATAGGGCATCTCTTAGTATATTGGAGAACGACTCATTTACTGCGCCACTATCAAAGGTTCAAATAATGATATGCTTCCTAAAGTTGATTGCGTCTCCACTCTTTGTACGGATGCCGAAGATACCTGTAAACGTGTTGCGCCTGGCTGGGAATAAAATGAGAACATGTCATCAACATAGTGAATTTACGGCCGGAACTTCCATCCTTATCACAGGCAGCAGGTGGTAACTTCAAGCTTTCTTATTAATTGGTTAGTGCATTGATTGAATTGAAATTACCTAATCAACCTTGGAACCCTTTTTTCGTAGAAAAGATCTCCATTAAGAAATGTCAGTTGCGGGCCACGTGCGGCAGTAAATAGTTCACATGTGATCCTTAAGGAGTATATAGGTGGTTCTCAAGGTCTAGTAACGTGTTTTTGCACTCACCTTGCATTTTTATTTCGCGCTCGTAGCCTTATTCACACTTCCCATAAGCGTCTCAACAGAAGTCTATCTTATATCCGTCTAGATCCACCGCCATGTGCCGAATGCAGTACGTAATTCGAGAAAGTTCTTAACATTATGGACTGATGACAGTAAACTTCATTGATTTGAAGAACTCTACACTTATGTCCGGATTATCAAGAGGTCAAAAGTCATCCGCAGAAGCCACTTGTAGGGTCTGCATGTTTGCGAACATTGGGGAACAAGTTTGAATTGATCAATCTTTGTGACCAAATTGTGGGAGAACTAGCTCGAAGTCTAAGGAATAAAGATGTAAATGCTAGATTTAATCATGTATAAGCTCGAAAGAACTAATACTACAATCAATCGAAATTTTCTACTGCATTTGCTCACGTTCGAGAAGCTCTGGACAAGAAGCGGCAGACCCTGATGACAAAAACTGAACCAGGGCAGAATCTGGCACATAGTTAACTCGTCAAATCTGTGTCCCTACCGTAGAATACATACGTTCAAAATGCAAAATAGAATAGCTTATCCCACAGAATTGAGGACCCTTGTCAAGCCTGGTGACGTTTGGATACTTTAAAAGTTTATATTGAATAACAGCTACACAGCAATAAACTAGCATAGAGGATATAGCGGAGCTTGTAAAAATTCAAATAAATTCACATAATTTCTATTGAATAGCCGGCTTTGGGTCTCAAGTGTTGCGAAATGAAAACAAACCATTATACATACACGTGATCTTTCACTCTCATGGCTTTACACATAAGCCCAATAGCGTACCATCTAACCAAAAAACATGCAAAATCTGCGCATAAATGGGAGCATAGTTCAATTAGGTAGAACCTATACTGAAAGAGCAGATTGCCCAGATCTTCATTATAACTCTGGTGCACCAGAGGTGATAGTTCATGACGTTTTCTGACTGCGTGTGTAAGATGTGAGTTCGATTCTCACTGTTCCCAGATCATCAATCTTTTGCCAATCTCCTCTTCTTGATAACTGATCTTTTTGCTATTTTCGACGATTGGAGATGAGATGCAGAGATGCGATCTCATTTGTGGGACTCATGCTGCAAACACCCGCCCGCCCCTCATCAACCAATCATCTTGATTATATGTTTACCAAGAAACCCGAAAGCATTGCTATGCACGACCAAACAACATGCTACACTACCAAAACAGATGAGAAGCATAAAGTTGGGTGTATGGGCCTCAACTTCGTTGCCCTCTCAAGATACTCACCATGCATCATTTAGCGGTCAATTGATAGCAACTTCCGAAAGCCCTTCGAACTATGTGAGAATTTGATTCCAGTTATCCCTGCCTCCATATCATTCCTTTAGTTTAAGATCTGATATAGAAGCAGTGAGGAATGAGCTCAAACCTTTTCAGGAAGCTTGGTTAGATACTAAGCGCCTTCCTTTGCGAGTCTCATGCAGCTTCCCCTCTCCCTTTCAACCAAACTGCACCACCAATCATCTAAGTATTCACAGCATAAGATACTATGCTATACATACCGAGATGAGATCTTTATTCTTAAACCAAATAGGGAGCATGGTTCAACTGGTAAGAACACGCACCACGAATCCAAGTATCTCACACCTACGGGCACGATAGCATACACCGCTCATCCATCAACCCATCCTCGTTGAATACTTTCATTTGTGTGAGATTTGAGTTCGATTCTCACTGCTCCTAATTCATTCTTATATTTTCACCCTATCTGAGGGAGGTAGTATGGAATAACTTCTTTTTGCTGTGTTGAATCTCTTCTTCCTGGCAGTTTCAATGGAGTGAAAGTGCAGAATATTGAGTAGGACCTTCTTTAATGCAGGCATCTATGTTTGTTTGTAAATCATATTCTGGCCATCAAATCGACTCCAATCATTCTGTTCAATTGCGGGGTACATGCAGATATCCGTTTCTCCATGCAATAAGCTTCCTTATCTCCACACACTCACTTCACTTCAACCATTATCACTTCCATCTTTACTACTTTCTGGTCAATGATTCAATACTTCTGTGCCAGTATCAACATGAGAAGACTCTGCTCGGAAAGAAAAAATGACAGGAAATTTGTGTCGTTTGGTAGAACGCGCAAATCAAGCACCCGAGCCTAGACAGGCATCAGCGCTGGAGGCATCGCAAATACATGATGATAGATGATTGAAGGTAGGAGCGCGTCGATCTGAGGTAATCAAGCCTGATTTGCATAACTTTGAAGCGCGGTGTTCTTAATACTTAGATAACTTCCTCTTTTTAGGATTGGCTCGCCTTTTCCTTGTTTTTGGATGAACATGATTTTTGGCACCAAAACAGGCTTCTTGAAGAAGAGAACAGCATACATATATAAGACAGCCACCTTTTGCTCTCAAGGCAATGTACCAAATCACTAGCACTCTAGTTAATCAGCATAGAGAAAGTACAGGAAATGTGTGAGATGTGAGTTCGAGCCTCGTGGTCCCAAATTTTGTATCCATCCACACACCAAAGTAGCTTTTTCATTGAGTTTTTGAATATCAGGAAATTATGGGATGTCATTGAATGTTTTTTTCCTACGAAGAAGTAAGTTGTAAGTTTCTGGAACCACTTGTTGATACACTAAAAACCCGATTCCTGAGATCCTGCACTGACAAAGTGTGGTCAAGTGCTTAAAAACTCGAAGCATTTTTCGAATACAGTCGATGAGGTATTGTGTGGTGCCAATAGCTGTTGCAATGTACACTTCAAGGAGACTACGTTGAAGTTTTCACGCCTGGTGTGTCTGAATCATACCATTAACCGAATACTAAAACATTTGCAGCAGAACTCAGCCGACAAATTATTAAAACGTCAATCACCATAGTATTCTTTAAATACATATTCTCTCAAAGTAGGATGCTAAGAATATACATTCAAGCATCATGTATTTTTCTCCGTTGATAACTACTGAAGCTTAGATACATGCAGACGTTTACCTGTAGGTTTCTATTGTATCACTTGATTTCTCCGGACATCAAATACCAACCAGAGCGAGGTGGAGGCCATCTGCACTATTTCTAGGTTACCAGATAAGGATGAATTTTCAATGAAAGGTACCTGTTTTTTCTCCATCCTCCAAGTGACCATCATTCATAAGAGGAAAAAAATCCTTATTATTAATTCCCACGAAGTAGTGATCCACTTCAAGTAGCCAGCGTGCGTCGACAGATTAAGAGTGATTTTTCGGCGTGAATATTCGAAGAAAACTAATGAAAATGATGTTCTTCAATATAGGATGTCTGCATCGTAGTTTAAGGAGAGAACGCAGACTACATGCACAAAGAAATCCTGACATCAGCCAGTCTTTGAGCTTTGCCATGAGCTCAGAAGATGAGTTCGATTTTACTCTGCCCAAAACTTTATATGCCGTTTCCGTTTAAATATCGTGATATTTCGTTCCTTCGTGGTGGTACATAGAATCTAGAACAGATAACCTTGTGGTACGAATTGTGGCCTGAGGCTGCGGGAATATGACTATTGAATTGAGAGTAGCAACTTAAGCTCCGAAATTTTTTGAGTAGAATATGACTTTCATGTTTATCTAGGTAGAGAGAAGCCTGCCTGTAATTGAGATGAATTAATGGATACGACTGACATTCGTACTCCAAATTAGGAAGTATCAATCCTAGCTAGCATCCAAGACGACCTCATTCATTACAACTTTATAGACGTCAATACCAATTCCTCGCCACAATGCATCAAAGGGGCTTTAGCTTAGTGATAAAGCAATGTAGTGTGATTCGTATCAGGGTAGCCTCGCTTCCCCGGGCGGGCATCCACCGGTCGACCTAAGATAATTACTACAATAAGATCGGTGGTTCGAATCCATCCAGCTCCATATATTTTTACTAATTTTCCTTCTACTTTCAACCATGATAATTGGGTGGTCTAAAGCTGACAGTTTTTATGTGCACTTATGGCCGTCGTGAAGCGGGGTTTTGTATTTGCTGTATTTGTTTCTAAATAAGGAAAGAGCTCTCAACTTCCAACGGGTTTGACGTTCTCTTTACAAATTGAGCTAGCTAAAACGATTATATATACTAAGGCTTCTACTGGTATTTTTATGTATAGGAAGGATTGTGGATTAGATGGTAAAACACTTCTATAAACAGTCAAGTAGTAAGCGCATCGAGAAATACGCTCACCGGGGCCATTGTAATGTGTGTATATCTTGGGATATTGTCTGTTCAAATCCATCCAACTCGGCATAATTGCCGCCTTTCCTATCCATGATCATAACTCTGGCAGTTTATTGACCATTTCTGATCTTTGAAGATTGTGAAGGTAAGGGAGAGAAACATTCGTAAGCAAAATTCAAAAGGATGTAGATTTGATTGTAGCCAGTCTTTCTAAGTCTTTGCACACTTACTTCCTCATCTCCGTCAAGAGCCTAGTCACTCTCAATGATCTATCCAATACAGTCACCGGGAAATGAATTGATCTCACAGCGTACTGTTTTCCAAGAGAGCAGTTAGTAGATGCAGTGAGGTGAAATGATGCGAGGACTAGCCAAAGTTGCTTGAAGAATATTTGCCCTTGGAAGCTCTGCCTATAAGTTGAGAGAGTATTTTGATTTTGCCATTATGGCCAAGGTGAAGAATACTCAAGGACAATGTTTGGTATTTTCTTTTTGTTCTGCTGACTTGCTTCGACTCCTTCACCAGGCCGAAGAATTATTTTTCTATGCAATTTTATAGCTCGGGTTCGATAAATTAAACCCCTGGATGTTTTCTGATGATAAGAACTAAAGCCACCAAGAAACAAAATACTCGATCACGATGCAAATAAGGAACGCGTCCTGGGCTCTGGATCAACCGGCGACAAAAAAAAAAGAAGTTTGGATAAGAAGCTTTCGAGATGAGAAGAATTGAACTTAAGTTTTTACACACTCAGTTTAGAAGGAACCAAAGCCAAATAACAGAGAATCTCGAAGTCGCTGCCGCTCTAGGAGACAGTAACAAGAGTTAAGCCCCCTGAATCTCTTATACTTTGAGGTGTGTGTTCTACCACTAAGCTGCATTTCCATAATGTTTTGTTTGATGAGTATGCTATTACTATTTGGATTTCGTAAGGTCTGTGGGAGTTCTTATGTAAATGGTAAATGGCAAGTGTAGATGAGACTGAAAAGAGTTCTAGGATTTTTCGTACGACAAGAACGAAGAGTAAAGCCCGCGAGACTTGATCCGAGCTTGCAAAATTCAACAAATGGAAAGATCTTTCATGCCTTGCAGACGAAAACCAAGAAAGCTGGAAAGGGGTTCGTTGCAAATCAAGAATCATACAAGCTAACTGAAACAAAACCGAGAAGCGTGTGATCGGCACCACTATGCATCTCACAGTATTTATCAACTTAAATGCATTTCTCTTCAAGTCAGAGAGGATCGAGAAGAGAAAAGTTGGATGTAAAGTGCGCTTTTGGGGAGCATTGAACATTCTGGAATATTTATATACGATGTCTTGTTGGATCTAATATAGCTGCATCAAAATCGTTACCATATGTCTCATTTCAACTCTACCGCGCTGACCGTGCACTTTTAAAAATTTGCTGAACATCCGACGGCCCTATAATAATTTCCTCCAGCTCGACATCCTCACGGCTTTCCTGTATCTCACTATAACTTCCATACAAGCAAGCCTTCTCACTTCTTGCTCTCGCAGTCAACTCGTTCATTGTCTCCGCGCCTCTAAACGTCTGCCCTACCATAAGCCCCCTAGAGAGAACGGCAAGTGAGCTTGACTTCCAAGCAGGAGTTCCACGGAGTCTCGTCTGATAGATTGTGAGGACGATGAAAACAGTGGCGGCAATGATGAAGAAACAGTGCAATGATATCCATTCCCATTCAATTTTATAAAAGGCCACCGTTTCATAGACTGTACCTGCTTGTACTTTTGCGCCATCGTCGTTAGCGCGGATGGAGTTGCTCATGCTTTTTGCAAGAGACGCGAATGTAGCTGGGAGATCATTGCTCGTATTGAAAGCTTGCATCGAGCTGGGCTTATATTGAAGATTGCCATCGGACATGATGTAGCCATTCAATCTTGCCTGTTGTGTCTCAGTGACATTGTGCGTGATATTCAGGTTGGTCGAAAAAAAGTCGCTGAAGTAGCTACTAACGCTATTGACAGCCGCTTGTGAGACGTTATACTTTCCACCTAGGGATAGGTCGGATCGAGGCGCAGCGGATAATTTACTATCGAAATTAAGACTCGAAACGGTCGAGGAGTTTAGAACAGCAGCCCACTTCGAGCTTGTAATCTGCCATGAATCCGCATCTCGCTTTGCACTCGTAACCTCGAAAATGTCTTCGGACAGAGTGCCGCTAGAAATTGTAGAATTATACCGATTGACACAATAGTATAGGCCGCATTCTCGTGCTTCGATTTCTAAGTTTGGCCACGTCTGATTCGATCCATCTTGAGGGGGGTGCACTTTGAGAAAAGTCATCGCCCATATCAACGTATCGATGTCTTGTAGTGATACCGTCTCACTACCATTTCCAGTTCCATAGGTCGTCATAAATATACCACCTGGAATTTTCAAAGATGTATATTTGGTAGTATAGTTCCAACCATCAAAACCATCGATGAATAGGCCGTTGGGAAGTCGGAATGCAGTGCCCATTTCTCGAATTCCAACACCATTGTCGGTTTGCAAGTCTGTGTAGAGAAAATTGTTATCTCGATATTCTACTACTTTGTCGCTAAGATCATTGCAAACATTACAAACCGAAAGGGACTCAAATGCATCCCACGTGCAATTTCCAGAAGTGCATGTGTGAGGAAGTTGTTGAGTGGTCATTTCAATAGGCTGCGTAAGACCGTATAGCACAGCTGATTGCATGATGAAATCCGCGTCAGCGAAGGCCTGTGCTATGGGCGGATCGCCTATTCATGGGTCAGCGGTTTTGATACACTATTGGAGTTTCGGAAGTATCGAGTTTACTTGACACCGTCGTGAGTTGCGTATTGAACAATCGACCCCTAGAATAACGATCTGCTCTGGGAACGTCGGCAGTTCCATGTTTTTGAGGAACCTGACGCTGTTGATACTGGACAAGTTGTTGTGTAAAAGGATCAACAGCCAACGCAAGAACCGTCGTGACAGCACCGATGCGTACTATGAGCCTATCCATGTGAGTATCGTCTCTGCATCGTATATGGAAGACTAAATTCTTACTCCCGATTTTTCCTCCATAACAGTTTGAAACTACCTAATGGCCCCCGGCTTGCAGCATCAATCTTATCGAAATCTATCAGAAAATGCTTCTGTTCTGAGAAATGGAGCCACTTCCATTGGCTAGTGGACTCAGCAATGGAATACAGAACAAGAACTTTAGCAGCGGTTGAAAGAATAGATACTAAGGCGTTAAGTGTGATACCATGCCAACGAAAAATCGTCTTTCCATCAAACGCATACAGAAGTGCAGCTAGAGCTATGAAGCATAACGTTCCAGAAACGAGAGAAGCAAGCTCTCGTTTCCAGAAGTGGAAGTTCCAGGAGAGCTCTCGCGACATCGATTCAAAAAAATATGAAGCTTTTGCAAGACAAGAAAGAAACTTCACACGAAAGAAAACATGGAAATTCCACTCGTCAAGTAAAATCCATACAGTGGGGCGGCGACTGCGTCTGCGTTCTTATATAGCTGATCACTTCTTGCGGCCGTGAAGAATACCCAATGGTAATCAAGATGGATCATATTATCGACATTTCTTGGCACGAAGCTGATATCTCTGCCAGTGGTATGACTTGCAGAGATATTTGCTTAATTTTGATTCAAATTTGACCGCCAGCTGTTGGACTGTTGGTATCGTGGTTAAGGGGGATTTCAGGCCCTGTTTCTTCCAGCGGCAAATGAGATGACATCTTGTGGGAGATCCGCAATCAAGTCTGAACATGTTGTACGTACATTAATATAAACGCGTGTGTTGTAGCGATGCATTGTACGAGAAGCCCCATTTCAAACCCTGGTGTAAAGCTTATGTAATACACAGCTTTTAAGCTTAAACTTAAATATAGATTAGCTTAGCCTCCTACATCAAAGCCGGGCATTACAATTTTCATAGTTCAATCTTGAAGAAGGTAGTGCACAAAGTCGAAAAGTGTAAAAATGCCTAGAAGACTACGTCTTAGATATACCTAGATTAAACTGCGATGCCTGGGTATTCAATGTCGCCCACAAGCATAACGCTGTGTGTGTTCTGCCACTTCACACCGTCTTTGATTATCTTATCTCCTTATCTGAATCGACTTTTACTAATAGCATATTTAGCCAAGTCACCAATGCTCATATTTCCTAATATCTCAAAAACTGCAACATCAGCTCCAATCTTTTTACCGAACCAGTTCCGTAGCTCTACCGCTACCAGCGAATTTATGCCGTTGATGTGCACTGGCTTGTTCACGTCCATCTCCTCTGCCTTTGTACCAAGGATTTGGGCTACTTTTGTGATTATCCATTCAATTGCATGCCCAACGGCTATCTCCATGGATGCGCTTTGCCTCAGAATTAACTCGGAATCAACTCTCTGCTTTGTGCTCGAGGCATCTGCGCTGTCTCTGTCGATGAGCGAGAAATGTCGAAACATGGGGCGCGTCATCCAAGGTGGCACCTCGAGACCTTTCCCTTCCATCGAAGCCGGATGCTCGATGCCGACGATGATTTGTGACTCAGAGAGTGAGAGCAACGGCAATTCTGGGTTACAGTAGTAGTCTAAGAGGGAATGAAATTCGGCTTGATTTATGTCCATGAAATAGCCCAGCCGACGCAGCGAATCAAGCATGCCTTCCGTCTCGGCTACAACGCCTTCTGAGACCATCATCCCGAGGTCTATGGAGACGGCCTTTTCTCCAATGGTAGTCCGGTATCGAGCTAAGGCGTCCATATAGGTATTACCTGCACAGTAGTTGGCTTGAGATGTGGCGCCTAGAATGCCACCGATAGAGGATAACAAGACAAAGAAATCCATGCCTTTTGGAAGAAGCGAGTGTAGATTCCAAGATCCGTGAACCTTCGGTCGTGTAGAGGTTGCGAAATCATCGTGTGTCATATTGTCGAAGATTGCATCCTATTATTATGGTCAGTTCAGTATAGTTCACCTTTCGAATTCGCAAAAGAAAAACGGCACATTACCCTCAGAACCATCGAACATTGAAAACAACCTCGGACTGGTGGTAATCTCTTGGAACATTCCTCTAGAGCCTTTCTCAAGCTTTCTACCTGAGCGATATCACAAGCTGGGGCTTCCACACGGACATTCAACGCTTTGAGCTCGCCAACAAATCTTCTGGCAGACTCGTTTTTAACTCCGGAACGACCAAGGATAATTAGGTTTCTCGCTCCTCGGTCAACCATCCAGCGAGAAAGGCTCCGTCCCAGACCACCAAATCCACCGGCAATCAAATATGATGCACTGGAGTCAAAGCAATAGGAGGGTTTATTTGTTATGAGCGCCTATTTGCGAAATCAGTCTTTACATTCAATCTGACTAGTGTAAAAAGAACTCACAGGAACAGAAAGCTTGGGATCTAAGTCGATGACGATTTTACCTGTGTTCCGATGTGCCTGAAATGATTGCATAGCTTGCTCAATATCACACGCTCTGTAGATATTCAATGGCTTTGCTGGTTTGATGATCCCGCTCCGAATAAGTGAGGCTGTTTGCTTGAACAACTTTTGGATCAAAAGTGGACGAAGACGCTGAATTTCAGCGAGATCCAAAGATATGTGACTTATACACTTTGACGAAACCTGGTTGATCATATCCAAAGAACCTCTATCACTGCCAAGTCCCAAATTAAGCATTCGACCAAAAGGGGCTAGCACTTCTAAGGAGGTCTCAAATTCATCTCCAGATTGGAAGCAGAGAGCAAGGTCTACCCCATGCCCACCAGTCACCTGAAGAATTTTTCGGGACAAGTGAAGATCTTTAATCGATAAGATTCTGTCTGTTGGGAGATGATAAGTTGCTCTTAGAATCTCTGCCTTCTCTTCCGAGCTTGTAGTGACAATTACTCTTGCTCCGATATTTTGTGAAATTTGTATCGCTGCTTGGCCTAGGGCGCCAGCTGCGTGGTGGATCAAGACGAATTCGTCCTTGGCGAGGTTGCCAGCATTTATTAATGCATGATATGTTACCAAAGTCGATGTTGGTAATGCTGCAGCCTCAGTAAATGACATGTGGGATGGGAAATGTGCTACAAATGATGATTTGCATTTCAACAATGTTGTACAAGCTCCAGGGTAGCTGACAACAACCACGTCACCAATACAAAATCCACTTTTTGAGCCGGCAACCTCGATTATTCCGGACCCCTCGGAAAACAATCTCTGATCATTCAACTGCCCGGAAGCAACTTGATAATCTCGAAAGGTAAGACCCACAGCTCGAATTTTGATGATAACTTCGTCAGGATCGATTGCTCTGTCTAGAGCTGCTGCCTCCTCGTAAATGATACTGTTGATCATCCCAGGAGTTTTCAAAGTAGCTGTCAGTGGAATGGTATGATCGAGCTGTATTGTTTGCTTCTGGTGAGACAAGATTTTAGCTCCGATTATTTTGTTCATGTGTTGCGACTGAATCACTCGATTGATGTAGAGCATCCCATTTCTCTGTTCATACTCTGGCTCCATATCATCCAAAGGAGACATTATTGTGTATCTAAGGATATTAAGAATTGCTTTTAGGTCATGCGCCCCTCTCTGGGTATCATGTTCGAGGGTTACCCGTGCAAATCTCAGCCCAGGGTCCTCGGAACGAAGAGCACGCGAAAGTCCATCCACCAAATGAAACTCCGGTCCGCGCAATTTCTGGGCGTCTCTCACTACCCATAAAATATCTTTTGTCATGGACAATGCGTTTTTAAAGCTGTCGAAATTGACCCTATCGAGAGTGGCAAAAAAAGCCTTTTCGTATTCAAGGAGAAATATACAGAAAGTTCCAGTTATCGTTCGACTCGATACAGCATCTCTAAAGTCATAGATTGTCGCTTGCGTATTTTCAGCTCCCTCCAACCAGTCTTTGAGGCGTAAGGCAAAATTCGCTTGGGCTGTAGACTGATTGTCTATGACAATAGCTATATCAGGCAACTTCAAGGAGCTTGACGCGATTTGTTCCGGGACACTTGAAACAATAACACTTGTTTCACGTCGGTCAAGGTTGTCAGAATCTTTTAAGCTGAAGTCTATACCAGCGAAGCCTCTGTCTACTAGAATCTTTGACAAATTTTCTTTTGAAAGATGAGTATTTAAATCAGATATGAGGTTTAAGCCAAGCTCGAGTCGCATGTCCTGGGGAATTGCCACTTCAGCAAGTATCAACTTACCCCCCCTGTTGGTATTAGCATAGTCAAACTCTTTTTGGTGTTCACATACGGTTTCAATAACCTCCTCAAGTATGTGAGAATTCGAGACAGATCTGAAGTACTACGAAGCACCTGCAAATAGAATGGTCAGTTCTTGGAAGACATATGGAATAAACAGATCTCACATGAGCTGCGATCACCATATCATAAGAGAATTCCTCGAATCCTTGTGCGGCCGGGTCATTTTGAATATCTAGGACTTTGAAATGAACACGGCTGGCAAAGCTGCCGAAAACCTTTTGGGCTTTCAAAACGTTATCTGATGAGGCTTCGGTATAGTCGTATCGAAGCCACTGTGTATTTCCTCCAGTAGATAAAGCCTGTAGCCATGGTGATACGGCGTTTGTCTCATTTCGTCCTAGCTCTATTACTTTCATTAATGGATTTTTATGGGCTAGGTGGGAGAAATAAACTTCGGTCTGGTTTTGAATTTTTGGGCTCGCTAGCTGCTCATTGACATAAGCATCTGCCGTCTCTTCGAATCCATCCAAGCTGAGCTCGCCCTGTATGATTTGTAAAAGATTTCGGCCAATAGTTACGTATAAATGACCAAGGCGGTTCGTCGCCTTTATCTCGTTCTCAATACTGTTTCGATATTCCGCCGAATGCAGTATCTTGGCCCATTCAGATGTTGATATACAAGACTCCTGATTGATAAGTATGTCTTGCTGGTTCTCCAGCAATTTGGTGAATCTATCGGAGTCGAAAGAGTCTGCTCTCGGCTGGGAAGATTTTAGGGTGTTCAGCGTTGTCGCTATGTAGTACCGGACCAGCATCCGAAGACGGTGAAGGACAGCTCGATCCTCATCCTGTGGTCTTGCCTGTTCGCAAAGCTTCGCTATCTGTTCGCTGCTCAAACAGGTGATATCTGGTCGCCATTCTAAATGACTCAATAGTGGCCTTTCTGTTTGTAACCATGGAGTGGCCTGCGAAGCAGATACGAAAGTTGTTTGGTATCCTTCCATTACAGAAAACAGACTTCCAGTTGTTGGGGAAATGGCAATAACAGTAGATTCGGTTCCACGATACCCGTTAAACTTAGAGCTCGTACTTGCTAACAAAGAGCTCGAACATCCAAATGCTTCATTTGAGTATATCAAGAACTTTCTTATGTATGACGGTACCATTGCCGGAAGCTCTTGAGTACCGCCGTTATTAAGAGCAGGGAATACCAACTGAAAGAGACCGTCTAGGATAGATGGATGAACAGTATATGCATCATAGTGGAGATTATTCGATTCATCGTATGGGGTGCTGCGAAATGCACGAATATTGGCAACAGCAGCTCCAGATTGGTTGAATCGAACGTCGTCTAACGTCTGGAAGGCTGGACCGTAGTTCATTCCATTTTCTCTGACGACATCATAAAACTGTTTTATGTTTGCTTTCTCGGTACAGGCGTCGCCTATAGATAAAAGTTCTTGGTGATAGTCCGAAGTATGCTGTAACTTAACACCATCTTGCTGTTGTACATCAATCCTGATGCTGCAGTGACAATGCTCGACCCATTCCGAGCCAAAAGAAAATAGTCGATATGTATACCACGGCTTGCGATCACTTATTTTACTCTGAGTGGTTGTAAGTGAAACCTGAATTTCTATACCATCGGCGCTTTCCGGGACTTGAAGCGCATTCACGAAGTGCACATCACGTAGATCAAAGCCCGATATCTCGTGAGTCTCGGCAAAAATTTGTTTCATGCCTTCAATAGCCATAGCTAGCATCGCTGCTCCTGGAAGGAGGCAGTCATTACTAACCTTTGAGGTTTCTATAATTAGCACACAGAAATATCGCACGAACCAGCATACTTACTTGATGATCTTGAATCCACTGAAGCTTTTCCAAACGAAGAAAATTTCGCCAGCGCGTCTCGAAAGCATTTGAGGTAGGGATCAAGCTTCCTAGTAGTTCGTGTCGTGGATGGCGTCGGAACCTAAACTCAGTACTTGTCCTATCCTCGAACCAGTGTCGATTTGTATGGTTAAATGGATAAGTTGGTAAATCTGTTAACACCGACCGAGGGGTTTCGTCCAGATTATTGATTTGAGCAACGTTCACCGGATATCCTATGCTCCATAGACGTCCGGTGGCTTCCAGAATACTTGCTGCTGCATCTTTTTGACGATTCAATGCCGAAATATAAGTCATACGATGCTGTGCATTAGTGGTTGTCAGAATTTCGCGCAGGGGCCCTTGAAGGGTCGAGTGCGGTCCTATTTCTATAAGCTCTGTGATACCTGCCAATGATTGCGGCTTCGGCCCGAGATGCTTGCGAGGTGCTTTACCAGATTGAATGCAAAGCAAAGACACAGCATGGGAAAATCTGACCTGAGATACCAAGTTTGTGACCCAGTACTCTGGATCGCACAGCATTCCTGAAGGGATGATGCTTCCAGACACACTGGACAACATTGGTCCTGAGATCTTTCTGGAGATTTTCATGTCCAGAGCCTGCAAGCTCTCCAGGTAGTCCGACTTGATTGCATTCATGTAAGAGGAGTGATATGCAACATTAACCCGCAGTTTGCGAACTAGACATTGATTTTCCTTGAGCCAAGATGCAATAACCTCTAATTGAACCTCGTCTCCCGTAAGTGTGACGCTTTTAGGGCTATTTACGCAACCTATTTGGACCTTGAGGGTTGTGAACTGTTTTTCCAATTTCGCTATGAACGGCTGGATTTCTTCTTCGCTCAGAGCTACGGCTAGCATTGCCATCGGACCCTTATGCAGCTTCGGAAGACTGGAAGCTAGACGTCCGCGATGGAATGCAATACCCATCGCTGTTCTTTCGCTTATAGCGCCAATGGAATAACTACATCAATTAGCAAATGACTTGGTCACAAACGTGTGGTCACTTACGCAGCCGCTATTTCACCGGAAGAATGGCCCACGACAGCTGTTGGGATTACCCCAAATGATCTTAGTAAGTCGACTATAGCAATCTGGAGGGCGGTCGAGAATGTTTGACTAAACTCTGGCTTATCTATGTCGGAGGAAGAGCTGTGAAGCAGATCTACCGCTCGAATCAGCATCTGTTTTCTTCACATATTATGTTGGTCACTTACCGCGCAGAGACCATTTACACCCTAGATCACGCAGAATTTGCTCAAGCTCAGCGAATCGACGTTCGAATAGAGGAAATATAAGCAATCCGCGACCCATCTTTGCGTATTGGGCGCCTTGGCCCGAGAACACGAATGCGGTGGATCTTACGCTACTCGATGACCTGATAGGCTTGGAGGTATGTTTTTGGATTGATTGTAGATCACTACTAGAGGTAGCAACCGCATAAGAACGCCATGCGAGAACAGAGCGTTTTGCTTCAAGAGTGTGGACAATATCGTTAAATGTTGCATCCAAGATAGCTTGACTTCGCTTTTGGAAATATGTGCTGTATGTACCAAGCATATTTTGAATCCCCACCTCGTCAGCGGCCGACCAAACCAAAAGTCTTGGCTTTGATTGATGCTTGGAAAGGCCAGGCTGGACTGCAAATGTGCCCTCTTCCTCCAATGTTTGTATGTTTCTTCCGAAGTTTTGTCCCGCATCCTTGTGATCTCCGTTCGCTGTTCTCTTTGTGCCACGCCGGTTATTTTTTAATTGCTCCATAGGGAGATCTAAAGTACGGTGACGGCCATGTAAACCGTGGAGTTTCAGAAAATTCAAAGCGTCATCAACTATCACAACGGCATTGGAGCCGCCAAATCCAAATGAGTTAATCTTCGCCACAGTTAGAGTATTCTTCTGAGGGGATAAATAGGGCTTACACAAGCACGACGCAATCCCGTGGTAGGCCAAGGTATCGGAACAGTAGGAAACTATATGATATGGTCAGCTCGATGTCACTCGACTATCCGAAAAGTCATACTGCGATATGAAGTCTCTGAATGTCAATCTTAGGGTTGATCTTTTCGAGTCCGGTGTTGGGGAGAACAATTCCCCTTTCTAATATCAAAACAGTTTTGATGAGACCAGCAATGCCACTGCCGCCTTCTAGATGGCCAATATTGGATTTGACGGCGCCAATCAATAGCGGTTCTTCTTCTGAGCGGAATGATCGGAATGACTCTCCAATAGCATTTGCTTCGATGGGGTCACCGAGGGCAGTGCCTGTACCATGCGCTTCAAAACTAGGGAGAACAGCAGATTAGCGCTTTTTCTTTTCAGACGTCTTGAGAAAAACACAAGGAGATGGCTTGAATTTGGGGAACATCCGAGTAAGCTTTAGGAGCATCTTTTGCGGCTGCTCAAGTGCACCCAAGGTGAAGTAGAAGTTCCTGATCAACATACAATCTTACTGGAGTCATGTCTAAATTTGCTTTTGCAAACGTTTCTTTTATCAAAGACTTTTGAGCTTCGCCGCTAGGCTGTGTGATTCCTCCAGGGGTCCTGCCATCTTGATTAAGTCCAGTAGCCCTTATTACAGCTCTGATGGTATCGCCATCCTCAAGCGCGTGCGACAGCTTTTTTAGAACGACGACGCCGAAGCCATCACCTCTAGCATAACCATTTGCTCTGTGATCAAAGCTCCAACATCGGCTGTCAGGCGACAAGAAACTCATGTTAGACATTATGAGCATAAAGTCTGGGTGAAAGACCAGATTACATCCACCGACAAGAGCCTAGTAAAGTAAGTCTACAGAAGCACACATAGAGGGCTGGATTTTCCATACCATTCGTGAAGTGCTGTTTATTAGGTCTTGACAAGCAATATGTAAAGCGCTTAGACTGCTAGAACACGCAGAATCTAGGTTCATGCTCGGGCCGTGAAAATTAAAGAACCAACTGACACGATTCGCTAACATGGATCCCGACAAACCTGTAGCAGCATACTTAGGAAGTTGCTCGGGATCCTGCATCAGCATACTTTTGTAGTCATCCGTAAAAGTTGCAGTGTAAACCGAAGTTTTGCTGCCTGAACACTTATCGATAGGGAGTCCCGCTACGTACTGTTAGCGAGACGGATTACCTAGTTTTGAGACAATCTTACCATTTTCCAAAGCCTGATAGGATGTCTCTAGCATTATTCGCTGTTGTGGATCCATTGCCATCGCTTCATCAGGTGTGACCGAGAAGAAAGGGGCATCAAATGCGCCTAGGTCTTCTCGCAAAAAGTGACCGCCCCGGAGGGGAATCTACTTCTGTGTTCAGCTTCACCAAATAGAAAAACAGTGCACAGTATACTATGAGTTGGTAAAAAGTGAAGTGGCAAGACTCACAGTACCATTTTCCGATCTTTCTTTGTTATAGAATGAATCAACATTGAATCGGTCACGGGGAAACTCAGTCATCGCACATCGACCCTCATAGAGCATCTGCCAGAAAGCTTCCGTTGATGTAGCTTCCTGAGGAAACTTCAAGGCCATTCCAATCACGGCAATTGCTTCAGCCTCTGCATTTCCCGAGATCGGTGTGAAGCCTTTGTTGGGAGAACTCTCTGCCTCGGTGCCCAGCTCTCGCGCAACCCGTTCGTTTGGAGCATGACGAACTCCACCGTGGGACTTTGGAGATGGAGCGGACATGGTGGAACGTATGTGTAGATTATCGTGAAAACGTTTTGCCAGCAATGTGATACTATATACGTGGACCAAAGCTTTCAAAGGCAAATTTAGTATTGGAAGAAGATAGACTACATGTAGGTAACTACCGAGATCAAGTCAAGCCTGTGTAAATTCGATTCCGTTTGATCGAGTTTCAGAAGTTTGTTTCTTAGAGTAGAAATATCGATGTGGTTTTCACTATAGACACGCGTTATGTCACTCTCATTAGATATATTCTAAAGTGTGGTTTTCTCTATCTATTGAACTAATCTCGACCAAGTAGTATCCTGAATTTTCGACCGTACCGTATTATTGTTCCTGTACTGAAGCCAATATTTTTCAATTCCTATCATTTTGAATTCAAATTTATCCACATACAGGAACATCTAGATAAGAATATTTTAATAACACTCTTACCAAAAAATAAGCTTGGGTAATTTTAAAAGGTGAGTTGCCTTAAAAAGCCATATCCGAAGTCATTCTCCACTCAGATTGATGTACAGCACATAGACCACCCGCTGTGGGGAAGCCAGGTAAGTCTAGCCTGGGTAGTTGAGCTTGACTGAACTTGCGGAGGCAACACTAATATTATACTGAGCGTTAATATTGAAACATCAGCACCCTCTGGAACACATTCGCGGACAGTTGAAACGAATTTAAAATTTGCCGCTCGAATGATGGTGCCCCAATCAATAGAAATTTGCTAGGTATGCAGGGAGGGGAAGACTAGCTAGCACAATCTCGCTTGCATCATGCACAAAAACACCCATGTTAAACGCTTTCGTGGGGTAGGTATTTATTGTAGAAACGCATCATATTGGCCGAGCAAGCGCCCGGAATTTTGATGGCATCCCAACCTTGTCTCAAATTCGCTTTCCCCTGTCACCCCTCGGGCAACTCATCACTTCGGTCTTTCTTCCTTGCTCTTATGGTATAGCAAGTGCTTAGTCCTATCATTGTACCCCGGTCAGTGCATTTATAACCACCAACAACTACCAGTTGAAACCCCATTTAGGCAACCCGGTGTTATACTTATTCATATTGATACTTTGACTCCGCGGATACTACCCTGCATCTCTCCAACAGAATTGTGTCGCTTCCATTGTCTAATCACAAGAGCAGAACCACGAATTGATGCGAACGCATATATATTTAGTTTGTATGAAGGGTCATTAGTTCCCGGCAAATGGCATTCGAGGCAAGAAAAATAAAATTCTTAATTCTTAGTAACTTATAAACCTCAGAGAGAGATCTAAGGCGACAACATCATAATGCGGTTTCTGTGTTTGCATGGTCTAGGTACGAACAGCGACGTATGTATCTGATCTTAGCTCCAGAAATAAATTACACTTACACTAATTGACCGCGCTTCAATCCAGGTACTCAAGGCTCAGACCGGTATGTAAACTTTCTAGAGAGATTGGATTTAAAATATACTGAGATGCACGACACAGCAGCTTTGCGCTATCATCTAAGAAATGAAGATGAGCACGAGTATGACTTTGTGAATGGCTCACTTCTGTGGCCACCCGCACCGGGTATTCAAGAGGTCTTTGGTAGTCACGTTGACTGCTATTCCTATTTCGATGGCAAGGATCCATCCGCAGCAAGTATCTTAGAAGCAGTAACCGACCTCGCGAATTATATCGCATCCAATGGACCATTTGATGCAGTTATCGGCTTTTCCCAAGGAGCTGTGCTTGCAGCTACGTTGATAATTGGAGCCGATGAGCCGCTCTTCAAATGCGCCATCTTCTTATGTGGTGGGCTACCGTTCGACATGGCCGCTTTACGAGATAATCGTGTTGTAGAATGCACATCGATATCAGTTGAGCGGGGATTGGTGCGCATTCCAGTTGTAAATTGTTGGGCCGACAATGATCGAGACTACCCAGGAATGGGGCCTCCTCTCTCTCGGCTTTGCTTGCCAGAAAACAATGAAGAAGTTGTGCATAGCGCTGGCCATGGTGTGCCTTCCGAGGGAGAAGATCTAGAGAGGCTCTCGGCAGCGGTCAATGCTATCCTAAAGCGTGTACACTAGTTGCTATGCATGTGTTAATAGTCTATTGTCATACAAAAGATTACATCGTCAGCTCCAACGGCGTTGTCTGATGAACAATAATCTCTGCTTCTGAACCAATGAGTCGGTCCGTGCAGCAATTCTACAGCAATGACAGCTCCACTCACTCCACTCACTCCACTATGCACCTTCAATCAGTTCGCAAAATATTCACATTTGGTAAGTTTCCGTCGTCAACCTAAGCCAAAATAATACGTAGTCTAATTATCTGAGGTCCACAGCTTGCAATGTGATTCGAGTTTTATGGAACCGGAAGAGTGGTATGGGAGAGACGGTACTCGTATGTGTTTAATCAACAAAATAGATCGAATCAATTTATCTATGACAAGGGTATATGCATTTTGAGCTCTTCTTATACTACTAATAATTGTACTAAGCAAGTCACCATTAGGGGCTACGATCAACATCTTTGCGAGCCCTCAAAAGATTACGCATTAGTGCTTATGTGCTGACGGATGCCATACTACTATACCAAACAGTTTCCAACATCATCTCAACTTTCTATTGAACAAAAACGAAATGTATGATGAGTCCAATGTACCCGCCTGATCAACAAGTATGTGACCCCGCCACCAAGAAAAGTTGGTTGGCCCTCTTATATGTTGCTCTATTGTGGGATCAACGTCTAACTTGAGAGTTGTATAATTTTTGTCGTGCAAGTAATTTCAATCTAGGATCTAATCAATCCCCCACGACTGAGTTTCAACCGTCCCAGACATCTGGTTTTGCCGCACGCCTGGATTCTTCATCAATATTCTACTGCAACAATGGTGAAAAAAACGAGTCACCCGGTCACATTATGAACAAAACTCTTTCTTAAATTATATCATCAATATCTTTATATAAAAACTATATCTCAATATAAAAGAACATTTAAATTATTATTGATTTTTGATTTGAGAAATTATTAATATTATTCTTGTTTATTATTAAATTTCAAAATAGTAGTATTTGTATAAGATTTTCGATTTCTGCGAATTTGATGTACTAGATGTTCCGTCCACAGTGTGCCGGTCTGTCCAAGCTTTATCAGTAACTACGGGAATAGCTTCTAGATTTCTCACTGCCCAGGCGGGCATAAGTAATGTGCTACCTATCACAATAGGTCGCATAATTTACGGCTTTAGGTAAGACGTCCAAATTGAAACTGATACTTTACCTCTGAAAGGAGATTTCTCCGTTTTGTGCGAACAATCGGCATTTTCTTCCTGAATGCATTAACAGTATTAATGGAAAGAATTAGTTTTTGTCAAGTTTAGACATAATCATAGCAATCAGATAGTATCTCATAGTTCTAATTGACATCCGTATCTTACAACCTATACAACTAGACTCTGAACCCTATAAAACTAAACGCTAACTCCTGTATATATAGAGCACAAGCCTATATAAATATTCTCTTTAATATTTTTTTTTAATGAATCAAAACAAGTTTTGTATGTTAGCATACTTGATAATCAAATATTTCACTCTAAACCAGTTACTACGATAGGCAAAACCTCATTCATACACTATGGCATCTACTTCACCCGTATCTCTGTGGCTACTTTACTGGCCAACCAATCAAGAGAATTTCGACGATATTTTCTGTTTTTCTTGAACGATCTCATGTTGTACTCGGATGTAGATCTCACTAATTCCGGTATAGTATAAATCCGTTTGAAAGCATATTAGGGGCATCAAATGTAAGATATTATAACCTCCAAACAAGATCACAAGCTAGGTTTGACATGTTGATTGAACTGCCGAACCTCCACACCCAACGGCACATTATTTGTTCATCTAATATTGAGCAGGACAGCTATGCACTCTTAGTCAATTTGCTGCGTCTGCAACACATTGAAACAGTGACAATCACTGGCCCATGTAACATCAAATGCGTTTTTGTGGTAAAACGAGAAAAACAGTGTGGGGGAAATGGCTGCATTTCCCCTTGTGGCGTTGATCTCCGGGGCCTAGCCAGGGGTTGATAGGCGAGATATCAGGATAATGGGACCCTAGGTGACTACATTCTTCTTTAACAGCCGATGTGACGTGATCATTGAAGTTGTCGGACATCCGGAGACTACTCGTATGGCACAGTCCAATGCCTGATACTTCGTATTGCAAATTTTCATTCCTGCGGGCGGAACGTATGTAACCTCGCGGCAAATGAAATTGTGATATGTGCATCCAAGCTCGGACTTGTATACTATCTGGCCATATGAGGAGTTCAACGTGGTCTGATATGAGCTAGTGCGAATGGGCGCATAAACGCGGCCCCACAGGTGCAGGGTACCAGTTTGTCGGGACTTTTCTGCTTAATGGGTATGAGCTCCGGATCACAAATGGAGACAAATAAAATAGTTGAAAAGAAATAGTACTTTCCGGTCTTTTCCATGCTGTGCCTCGATTTTTCCTCTATTCGGCTATTATTTGGCGATGAGGATGGTTGCCTCGGTAATGTCTGAGCCAAGAAAAGATAACACTCATAGTCAGCTGTGAATGTGAAGAAATCGCGCAAGTGCATGCATTGATTGGGTTGCAGTTGCATCTCTAACTTTCCCCTGTCTACTGAATCTAGTCCACACCCTTTCTTTGCTCTTGCTTTCCAATTTGCATCGTTTTTCATCCCTGGAATTCTTCAACTATTCCTATCTGCGTACTATTGTTCCATTTTTTCATGACACCTGAACTTAGTTTTCAACGGTGTGAGCGTTAGATCTAGTAATCAAACCGAGAATTATTATGCATGTTGATCTTCAGTATCGATCAATTGCAGTTGTTGCAGATTACTCAATCAGCGAGGTTGACGAAATTTTTGGTCTAATTTTATACCTATCATTCTCTGGTATTTATCAAAATAAATTATGATTCGTTCGAATCTTCTATTCTTTGCCTTTGGCGTGCACTATGACTATGTAGAGCAAAAATGCATCTTGATATACAGCCTGGTTGATATGTTACTGAGAGGGTGAATGATGTATGAATTAGGTTTAGGCTGGTAATGTATTTTTATTAGTAAGATATGGAAATAGAAAAAAGGCTCAGAGGAGGCCAGGGTGTAAGCGTGGGATGGAGAGTGGCAAGAGAGGAGAGGCACCAGGGTGTCTACATAATAATGGGATGGAAGTTCAGGATGAAGAAGAATATTACATGCTGTTGGTTCGGGTGGTATCGAATCTCAGGGAGATCAAATCTCATTTCCGGGTTATTGAATAGGAAGAGCATTCCCACATCAGTAAACCTCCACAAAAATTGAATTTCTTAATCGAAGTGACGAACATCTTCAATATGGCTACAGTAACGCGCCGTGTCTCACCACATGCCGTTCCACTAATCGTAATATCGACCGTTTTTCAGACGATAGCTATCATTCTTGTCGTTCTGCGCTTTATAGCAAAACGCGCAAATAACAGTTTTGGATTGGACGATTGGGTAAGCACCGACAAGAAAATGATCTTGAATTGACCTTTACCCGATCACTTTTGAGAGGAGCAACGGTGCTAACGACTGAATCTTGTTAGTTTGCATTCCTTGCACTGGCATTTTCATCTGGACTGTATACTACGGGCATCTTAATTTGCACCATTGGCTCCGCAGGATATCACGCGGGAGTCCTTCCACCTGAGAATATTGAAAGATTCCTCTTAGTACGTTGTAATATACTTTTGGGCAGTAGACTTAGACTTACACAAGTCTAGATTGTTTATGTAGATAATATTTTCTACGCTTTGACGTTGTCGACTATCAAATTCTCCGTTCTAGTCATGTACAGGCGCATCTTCAGTCCCGTTCACGCATTTCGATATGCATTGTATGCAGTTGGAATGATTGTTATGGGCTGGATGATTGGTGTTTTGTTTGCACAAATCTTCACCTGTACTCCGGTGGATGGTGCTTGGAGCCTCACCGCAATGGCAACAGCAAAATGCATAGATCAGACGAAATTTTACTATGGAAATGCCATCTCGAACCTCCTCACTGATGTCATCATTCTCTGCTTGCCGATGCCAATGATTTGGAAGTTGAACATGACAGCCCATAAAAAAGTTGTTCTCTCAGGGGTATTTTTGCTCGGAGGCTTGTACGCACTACCCGTCGTCAACAGATATCCTAATACTGACTTGTATCTACAGCGTTTGTGTCAGTAGTATCATTCGTATAATTAGCCTGGCTAAAATAGACTACAACGATATTACTTGTAAGAGTTTCAGATTTCACGCCTTAACTCTCACTAACTCAACCTTTTAGATACCTTAGTTGACGTGGGAATCTGGACTTCATGCGAGACACCTCTTGCCATAACATGCGCTTGCTTGCCCACGCTACCGGCCTACATCAAATCATGGCGGCAAAAGGTTGGTGGAAGCCGAGTCACAAAGTCCGAGACTGCCTTGCGATCGTTGAGGTCCAAACGTGGTACCGAGGGACATGCTTCGAAAAACACTTACGAAACACTCGATGAAGAAAACACTCCACTCAGTACTGATTCAGGAGTTCAGAAGTTTATAGGCGGGGGAGAACAAATACATGTTTCGCACGAATACTCCGTAGAGAGTAGCCAGCGTGTGTGAATGACTTATCAAGGATATGGAAACCTGAAAGGAATAAATGACAAATTCTGATGCTTAGCAACATGAATGGCCACATCTCTTTTACGACTTGATTGAAGGTAGAACCCCGTATTTAATTCACCGTGACTGCGAGAAACGTAAATAGTACTTCGACAAACATTTAACCTTCATTATGTTGACATCAACTCAAGTTTTTTTCTTTTACCAACAGAAAAAAGCTATAGTACTGGTATGGACGGTACATCATCTTGACATAATTTGAATGTAAAACTTGATTTAACTATCAGTTGCAATGCTGGTCTCACTACCACATATTATAAGCTCAAAATATTGGTCAATTTTTTGCGATCATTTTTGATTCGGTGAGGGCTTCAGAATAATCGAATCGCCGACGACTTGCACCTCTTACATATCAAACTACAATGGATTTCTCTCATCACTTGCAGCCGCAAGAACAGCTTGCACCATCTCGTCTTGCTTAATAATGAATATGCTATGGCTTGTCTCAAAATCTTGTGTCTTCACGGAAACTCCCTCGTTTTTAACTTTTTCAAGCATAAGATCCTGATACGGCCTTGGTACTGAGTAGTCCTGCTGTGTCAAGATATATGTAACAGGCAACTTCCTCCACGAATCCCCCTTCGTCTTCGTCTCAAAAGCTGACATGGGAGATCGAACAAGGTGAGGCAATGCCCTGTCAACGATGTCCTTATCCACACCTCCAAAGAACAATTGCACCGGATCTACAGGGAAAGTAGAGCCGTCGGCAGCATTCTCTACAAATTGAGGCCAGAGATGAGCAAAACCCACTTCTTGGATGATATCGAACACGGAAGTGCCAGGCTGGAGGATATAGGCGCACATGTAGAAAAGATGTATCACTCCTCCAGACTTTCCTGCTGCTTTGCGATCCACAAAGGATAGATTTTCAATGGCATCGGTACCAACAGCTCCACCATAGGAATGCATAAGCATCAGGACACGCTCGCCAGCTTCGACGAGGGGCTCCACAACATCGCGCACAGCGATGGTGTCCTCTGGCAAAGACGAACCAGGAGGAGAGCTACCGTTGCACGAAGGTAGTCGTGGACAGACAACTTTGAAACCCTGTGCCTTTAAGGCATTGATGTAGGTCTCGTAATTTTTTGGTGTATGCCAGGCGCCATGCACCAAAACGATTGTGGGTAGAGAGGCAGCCATTAGAGACTGTGTGAATAGAACGGATATGATGCGGTGATATTGTGTGTTGGTGTGAAATGTTGATGTTTGATAATCTGGCGCAATTATCAATTGATGATATCTTTGAGAGGATGAGAGCTTGGTGAAAGGGAGCTAGCTGTCTATTATAGAAAGTTTGAGGGACTCCTGGCTAGACCCAGCCGATGACCCCCAAGAAATATGCGCCGCTCAAAGCAAAAGGCACATTTGGAATAACATTCAAGTGGATAAATCATGTGGAAGCCAACAGAGCCAACGAAAAGTTGTGTTGCCCCTCATTGTTTGCTTGCTAGCACCCAGTTTGGTTGTTCAATTCCGTAGAGAGACACGTAAGAAGAGGCACAGTCGGAAGCAGTTATGGAAAGTGGTATCAAAAGCCAATATGACAAGCATAATGCACCAGGAATAGACGCTAAGACTGATCTGCTTCCCACCCCTGGTTATACCCAGTAGGTGAGCGAGGGTGGAGCATCTACTCACAAGATTATTAAATTGCTAGTTTGTGGTTCTCTTAACCATACAGAGTTTAGTCAATGAATTTAATCAATCCAATTTCCAAAAGAATACTATATTATTGAAAGGGCAAATTATTTGGCATTATTTTAATTCTCGACTTACAGATGGAGAGGTTAAAATCTGTGTTCCAAAGTGGTTTCGCGCAGTTTTTTTCTGTTATACCCAATTCAATAACTTGTATTGCCTAATTGATGTTAGATAAAACAACATTCTTGCTCCAAGGTGGTAATAATCACAATCTATAGTCTACATTGGGTTCTTTGGCATTTATAAATTAATATTGTCAATGCAGCCGCAACTATGATTTATAGAGCTGTTCAATCCGTCCGTCTATGCTGAGATATCTCAAATTATATTTCTTTACTTCGCTTCCTTCTCTCGCAGTGGTCCAGAAAAGTTGCCATGGCTGCAAAGACGACAGGTGAGGGCTACCTCCTCAGCCGTGACTACATCGACTGCACAAGGTACAGTACGGCGTTAATCCTTTTACAAAACTAGATGTTTATTTGGCACATACAGACTCAATCTTCAACACCATCTCTGGACTCAGATGTTTGGATATCTCTTACATCCCAACATCCTGCCCAACACACCGCCGGAGATCCTGAAAATAGCTGATATTGGCACTGGGACTGGGTAAATTGATAATTTCCCTTTCATAAATGGAGCATTGCCAACAAAAGTTGCAGCGTATGGCTTACAGACCTTGCCTCCCAACTTCCAGACAGCACTCAGCTGGACGGCTTCGATGTGGATACTTCCCAAGCACCACCTAAAGAATGGTTGCCAGCCAACGTAGTTATTCGTCAATGGGACATTTTTACCGAAGTACCAGACGAACTGATTGAGCAATATGACGTTGTTAACGTGAGGCTCTTGGTATTTGTGCTCAGAGAGGACCCGCTCCCAGTTCTGCGGAGACTTATAAAACTGCTGAGTATAGCCATTTGATTCACATAGATGAGCTTCGCTAATTCTTACAGAACCTGGGTGGTGGCTTCAATGGGCTGAGCCTGACGTACCTTCGATGCGTATCACAAAGACAAATTCGTTAAATACGGAGACCGCTCTGCATCGGCTTTTCACATTGACAGCTGCCCAAGATCCTCGCCTGGTTCCACATTGGCCTAGTCAACTGCCTACATTGTTGGCCGATCAAGGCATGAAGCAAGTGTATGCGCATCATGTTAATGCTAAGCCTCGTAAGTTGGATTCCCCAGTCTTCGGAACGTCTCTTTTGCTCACTATGATGCGATATCAAGATCAGGAGTTCGCGATGCACGAGTGCAATCTACTCATCTATGACATGATTGCACATAGTGGTGCAGGTATCGGCGATCAGGCAAACGAGATATCGCGACTCGTCCCGGAAGCTGCAAGGGAGTCCAAAGGAGGGGTAATGTTTGCATTCCCTCGACTAACAGTTATAGGGAGGAAGGCATAACTTCAAGGATATCCTACCTAGTCTTAAGCAGCCAGAATTCTACCTGCTGAAAGATTTAACTATACTTATCTTGTAAGTATGATCTTACGATGTTTTGTAAGGCACTCCAATATTGAAAAACTTCACGTGAATTCTGCCAAAGAACCACTCAATTAAAACTGGTGCAGTGCGTGTCTGTGTCGTGATGCAAAACATTTCCCTTCCCTGAAGTTGATTTTGTTGGTAGATATATGGAACTTCAAATTGCACTTCCCAATTTTTTGTGTTCTTTTTGCCTGGATTTTGCCATTGGAATAACAGCTTCGCCATTAATTTAAATCGAGGAGTATAACAGAGGGAAAAAATAAAATTGTGCAAGATTCCATTCATTTATTCATTCCATGGTACTTATAACTGCCAGTCTTTTGATATCATTTCTTCATTCCTTCTATCTCATTTCATAACCTCACTTCGTCTTTCCAGTAGGGATACCGAACATCACGGCCGGCTTTCCATCCTTGGCCGCTCTATCAACTCTGAAATACCCCTTTCTCTCCAACTGAATAATATCATCCTCTTTGAGATCGGCCACATTGCTATCGCATAGCTGATCTGTCTTATGAGCGGACTCTGGTGTGAGGAAATCCTCCCAGTTGTCATCTTCCTCCAATTTGTCCTTAGTGATCATGTAGTCAAATTCGTACACTTCTGCTGGAATTAGGGTTTGGTCGGAGGATAACCAGGTGACTTTCTTCTCGGTTTTCTTGACATCACCCTCCAAGTGCAATTCCAGCTCAATGTCTGTAATTGGACCAGAGCCATTAATTTTGCGCACGAATGCATTACCCCAGTTCATGAGAGTAATTTCTTCGCCTTCTTTAAATAACTTGACATCCTCTTGATCAAGAATGAGGTTTTTGCTATATGTAACCTTCTTCATTCCGACCTTGGGGTTCTTTCCATGCTTAGGCTTGTCTTCGGTGTATGGGGACTCTGGACCATTGGTGACAACTGCCTTCACTTGATCCTTGATATCGACACCTGTGTGTCTTGGTGCAATTGGATCAATTTCCTTCTTGTTTGAAGCCCAGAAATTGGTCCAATCCATGGTTACAATATTTCTACTTGGTCCCTGCTTCAAGATGAAATCTCTCAAAGCGGGAATTGTCATACCCCTTCTTCGAACTCCACGGATTGTAGGCATACGAGGATCATCCCAACCCCAGACTCTTCCAGCATCAACCATCTTGGCCAATTTCCGTTTTGAGAGGAAGACTCGAACGAAGTTCATGCGAGCAAATTCCCACATGTGTACTGGTGTAAGGTTCAACTTGGTAATAAACCATTGATATTGAGGATTTCTGTCGTTGTACTCAGTTGTTCTCAAGGCGTGTGTAACTCCTTCGAGAGAATCGACGATTGGGCATGCGAAATCATAGGTAGGATACATCTTCCAAGTAGTACCGGTGCGATGATGGGGCAAGGGGCCACCAGTCTCGGGATCGTCGTTGGGGCATCGGTAGATAACAGGATCGCGCATTGCCTTATTTGGGTTGTCTACAGACATCTTTGCTCGGATACAGAACTTCTTTCCTGCCTCTGTGCCGTTCTTCATCTCTTCGAATATGGCGAGGTTATCCTCAACACTCTTGTCTCTGTTCTTGCTTGCAATACCATCCATTCGTTGTTCCCTCATAGTCTGCTGGTCTGTGTCATCTGCATAAGCGTTACCATCTTTGATGATTCTCAGACCATATTGATATAACTCTTCAAAGTAATCGCTAGTATGGCTCTTCTTGTCTGGCTTAACGCCCATAAGTGCTAAATCCTCGATAATAGAATCTTGGAATTCTTGTTTCTCTTTTGAAGGGTTGGTATCGTCGAATCGGAGGAGAAGTGTGCCCTTGTAAAGCTCGTGTGCAAAATAGTCATTCAGAAGTGCAGCCTTTGCGTGACCGATGTGAAGATATCCACTAAACAACATTAGTCCCATAACTTTGAGGTGCAAGTGATTCGGTTGGCATACGATGGCTCTGGTGGAAATCTAGTCACAACACCTTTCTCAGTATTAGGCAAAGCTATGTTGTAGCTTGCTCCCGCCTTGCTAGCAGCTGTCTTCTTTGCCTTCTCGGCCTCATCCTTAAGCTTGATCTCCTCTTGAATCTCTGGATGTGTTTGCTCGATGAATTGATACCATCTGACAAGGTTAAGAGAAGTTCCCTTCTTTAAGAAAGCAGCGGCAACTCTGTTTGTGCGAAGTGTGACCCATATTTTTGAGTCCAAATCAGTGATCGTATACCCGTCAATATATGAACGGAGGGTAAGATGCTTATCCAAGGCGATTAAATGTGGCTCGATGGCTTTGAAGTCTAGCGGAGCTAGATTCGTCGCCAGTTGAGATAATTCTTCGGACTTCATTTTTTTGTATATTTGAGTAGTAAATTGCTTTGATTATATCCTGAGATAAATTCTGAGAGTAGTGGGGGAATTTGTTGACTCAGGGCGGGGTGGCACGGAAAGGGTTTCACCGGGCGCCGAGCGGAAGCTAAAATTTATGATTTGGCGCTAGTGATGATGGATGATCTCGAATTACAAGCACTTTCGACCAATATTGAAATACTTTAGGCCTCGATCTACACAATATGGCAGCTCCAGGATTATGCCTAGCTCAAATGAGCAGGTTGTCTTTGTCTACTGCTCGACACACCTTACTACATGCACCAAAAGCCTCAATACCTATAGTCCAAGTCCGACATAAGGGCTTCAAAGAGAGGATTCTTTCCAAGAAGGAGAAGTCAGGCGCTCTCACTGGACCAACTAAATCATTTTCTAAAAGGAAGACAACGGAAAAGAAGAAGAAGAAGCCAAGGACTACATATCGACAATATGATCCAAAAGATGCGGAAACATTCACCTTGTGTGAAGCCATGCGGTTAGTCTACTTTCTTGATTCAATTCAACATATTTACTAATGCAGCACATAGATATCTGAGAGCATTCGAAGTTGGAAGACCCCCAAATTCTTCTAAATACGAGATACATCTGAAGATGAAATCACTTAAGAACGGTCCCGTCGTACGAAATCGATTAAGACTTCCACACCCAGTCAAAACTGATTTAAGGATATGCGTTATTTGCCCTCCAGACTCGAAATATGCGGAATCTGCCAAAGCAGCCGGAGCGACGCTAGTTGGGGAAGAGGAGATATTTGAAGCCGTCAAGGCTGGCCGAATCGAGTTCGATCGATGTATTTGTCAAACGGATTCCCTTGCGAAAATGAATAAAGCTGGATTGGGTCGGGTTTTGGGTCCTAAAGGACTGATGCCCAGCGCGAAGACGGGTACCGTTGTGAAAGATCCAAGCTTGGTTTTGAAAGATCTTATTGGAGGCGCTGAATATAGAGAACGTCTGGGTGTTGTAAGAATGGCGGTCGGCCAACTCGGTTTCACACCAGAGGAAATGCAGCGAAATGTCAAAGCCTTCATCGAGGCTGTGAAGAAGGACATGGCACAGTTGAGTGACAAGATCAACAAAGAGATGGTCGAAGTGGTTTTGAGCTCTACAAATGGCCCTGGGTTCATTCTTAATGGGGAGTTCAGGGATCTCAATTCGAGTTTGACCCCTCGAGATTTATCGACTTCATAACACAACATATTATGACATGCACATTTGTACTTTAACTGTATAATGAAAATTCATTGACTTTAGCTGGGTATATTACTACAAACTCCTGAAGCTATACAATACATGGTTCAACTGCTATGTCGATTTGACATCTCTCAATATCTTTACCGCCTCGTCGCCAGCTCCCAAATCACGGTATATGCCCATGATCTTGACCAGCCGCGGTCTACCTTCTACTTTTAATGACAGTGCTTGCTTCAGAGCATTATTTAAATCCAGAACAATGGTGTTCTTCAGCCGTAGTAATCGAGGTTGCTGAGCTGCGATGAACGGATGATCCAATCCGATCGTGATCGACAGATGCTCAACGTTACGATAGTCTAGCACAAATCTTTGAAGCTTCTTCGTACTCGTTCCATTGACAACGCCATCAATAGCAAGATCATCTTCATCTTCATCTTCATCTTCATCTTCATCCTCATCTTCATCTTCACTCCAAGAATCTTCAAGTCTATTTGGTGACCGACCGAGGGATGCAACCATTAACCTATCCTCCAACTCTTCGAGTCGTGAATCAACCTCGAGCAGTTTTCTTCCCAGAGCTATTTCCTTAGTAACGCTTTTCTTCTCATCTAGAAGACCCTCAACTTCCAATTTCCTTTCTCTAATCTTCCCTCTTACATCCTCAACACCTCTTTTAAAACCTAATAGGCCCACTCTAACATCTTCAACCTTCTCTTCTCCACCCTTAAGGTCCGAGCCCAAGCTTAGAAATTGCTCATAGTTGGTATTTACCAGATCCAATAATTCTTTGGAAAGACCCTGTGAACGCTCACGAAGGTCGGAACGTAAATCCTCGAGGGTCTGGTGACGATCTGATAATGTAGATAGATAAGTTGGTGCATCAAAAGATGGAGCCAAGAAATCAGATCGGGGAAGGGCTTCGGGATATGGAAGATTGTCTTCATCGTCTGAGGAAACATCACCCGATCCTCCACCAAAGTAGAATTTACTCATGTTTGATGATTGTAACAGATTTTCGAATCAATCAAGTTTTGAGAGGAAGAGTACGAGCGTTCAGATAGTAATGTTTTTGATAAAGCTTCAATATCTTATTTTTGAGAGTTCTGTTCTTTTCGTTTGATATGTTCGTGGATGATGCTCTGCTGTATGCATCCGCCCTCACCTGTTCCGTTGGAATTCCCAGGTAGTTCTTCGTTTTAAGGCTGATCAGGCATTCATGAGCAGATTGTCGGTCGGTATTTACATAACAGGACCCAGACGACGAACGTAAGCTCTGGTAAAGTCAAGCCAGAATCACAGGACAACAGCCGAGGATATGACAATCGTTGATGAGAGATCCCTTCTTTTATCTCTTGGCATGAAGGGATTTTTAACTGTGATATAGAGTATGATTGGATATATCTCGTCGATTGACAATTGAATTCATATGTCAGGTTAGTCGAAGGTTAAGAAGAGGTTAGAAGGATATATGACAGACACTTAAGATTCACTTGGATGCCTGCAAAATAGGGAAAACCAATAAAGTCCGATTCTCGGAAAGTAGCGTCTTGTGTAACTAAACTGATGACACTGTGACACTAATTTTTCACGCTAATTTTTATCAATCTAATCTTTTTGATCTCTCACACACTTTTCTATTCCCCTCCCTTTTCTTTTTCTAATCTGATCTTACAAACAATGCTCATTCGTCCCTTTATTTGGTACACGATTGTTCAATATTTGCCTTCAATTTCTTCATAAATAATCTCTTCTGATGAGTAACGACTTAATTTCTTAATAACCTTCTCTTACCAACAGAGACAGTTAATCTTGTCACACTACAAAAGATTCACTTGTATGTTCATCAATCAGTCAGTGTTGAAGAAAAAGTCGGGTCCCAAAGAGTTATTTTCATTCATATCTCGTGACCTTCCTTTTCTGCGATAGGTAGATAAACTTGAATTCGCCAATCGGCTATTCGTTGACCCGAATCATGGCTTCACCCGCGGTATCAACACCATCATCGGCTGGTTCTCCAGCAGCCCTTGCTCCAGCTCCTCCTGTTCTCGCCATCAAAACTGGGAATCTATCAATCATGAATACCATGTCGCCAACATCCGGTGTACCTACCCCTACTATCATGACAACTAAGGAATGGGTTATTCCGCCACGACCGAAACCCGGACGAAAGCCTGCAACTGATACCCCACCAACAAAGAGAAAGGCTCAGAACAGAGCCGCTCAACGTGCTTTTAGAGAACGACGTGCTGCACGAGTAGGTGAATTAGAGGAACAACTCGAGGAGGCAAAGGAAGATCAACAGAGGCGGGAGAATGATATGAGATTGAAGATTACTAGACTTGAGGCAGAGGTATCTAGATTCAATGGCGAACTTCAATCATGGAGATTACGATGCGAGACCCTTGATCGAATTGCAGATTACGAAAAGAGAGAAAAGGAAACTGCACTCAAGGAATTAGCATATCTCAGAAATGGGCTTCAAAGCAAGAGCACTGAAGCTGTTCCTCTCCCACCACGCCGGAATCGCCAGTCCACTCAAACACAACCCTTACCACTGCCACGACAAGAACAAACCCCCTTTGTTCCAGACCTTGAGGTGTCAAGTGAAGCAATCGGTTGTGGCGGTTGCAAGTCATTGGGCGAATGTGCTTGTGCTGAACAAGTAATTGCTATGTCTACTCAAGGTTGTGGCAATTGTAGTCCTGGCACTCATTGTCAGTGCTTGGAAGAAACGCTTAAGGATGTCGGCATGGATTTGAAGAGGGCACATTCTCCTTCAGTTGATGGCGCCTCGGAAAAGCGTGTTCGTTTGTCATCTAGGCCTTCCAGTCCTCTCGAGATTGATTTTACTGCCCAGTTCTCACGACGACAGCCTATCATCCGTGAACCATCGCCTCCACCTCAGATTATATCACGACCTATAGAACCATGCGGCTTCTGTGATCAATCAACATTTTGCCCTTGTGCTGAAAGAGAACAGGAGAATCGTCTTGCACCTCTACTTAATGAAGTTACACCTCCACCATCAGATACAGATGTTGAAAACACACAGGTTAAACTTCCATCTATGCAACCCAACCATATGCATCGACCAGTTAGTGCCGCACCAGCTTCAAATTCTTGTGCCAATGGCCCTGGTACTTGCAAACAATGTATAAGTGATCCAAAGGCAGGACTATTTTGTCGGTCACTCGCAGCAATGAGAGCTTCTTCAAGCTCAGCTCCACCTAACGGATGCTGTGGTGGCAATTCTTCCGGTGGTGGCTGTTGCAAGATAATGGAGCCGGCATCTACTTCAGAACCTCCTCCAAGCTTATCTGTTGCGGAAACCTACAAGACTCTTTCTACCCACAAGAATTTTGATCAAGCCAGTGATGAGTTGAATACGTGGTTAGGTCGTCTTCATGCTACACCGCTCCAACATGCCGGTAGAGCACCCATGGAAGTGGAGGCTGCAAGTGTTATGGGTGTACTCAAACTCTTTGACCGAAGATTCGGAAGAGGTTGAAGACCGTAGAAAGTTTTATTATAGATACCCAGCCTTAATTACGACTCATGAAGACGAATGACTTCATACTTTATTGTACATATTTTCAGGATATGCATAAGCATAAATCAAAAGCATAAGCGATTTGACATTTTTGATTTTTGGAGCACCGTTCATTGAGCTGTCCAACCTTCATGTACATGCTTAGTTTAATATACCAAATGCAATGCACATATCCACTCCAACGATCATATATACGAATGACAGCTGAGAAACACTCACAAAGTATCCACAATTCTTGGCGATCAATTGTTCTTTCCTAGAAAGGCAGGTGTGAATACAATAAAACCGTTCCTGGGGAATTCCGATACCAAGTTATCTTTTCCGATTCATTACCTGCCCCACGTGTAAGATTTTATCAAGGAGGGGTCGTTGGTTACACTGCAGCACGTTCCTGAGCACCTGCCTTTCCTTCCCTTTCTTCTCTATAATTTCAAGCCATTTTGCCGTCTTTTAGTCCTTTCGGGTTTGCACGATACTAGGCTGTCGGAGTAGTATCTTTCTTGAATTCGGTAAGAGTTCCTATACGGTAATTAAGTAGGTTAAATGCATGTTCGATGTGACCGAGGTGAGCTAAAAGTTTGGTCGACTACTTTTTATTTATATTTAAGATCCAAGGTAAGTTCGAACATCTCTTGAACCCACTTCTTTTTGCTTGCGCTTTCTCAATTACGCCTTCAAGTTTTTGGAAAGTATTCAAGATGCAGGCTGTTAAAATCACTGCGTTTCTCGCTCCTCTGCTATTTCCATTCCAAGGTGTACAAGCATCATTATATGGAGAAAGTAGTTTCAATCACACCTGTGAATTAAGTGCGTATTTACTTTCCCCAGCACAATCGCAATTGAATTTCTATAAGAAAGTAAAACATCTAACAAAAAACAAGAAACGCCCTATCTCTCTTGTTCCAAGAATGCCTCTCCAGACCTCACCGATTCCTGCTGTACCGAGACCTTCGGTGGTCTAGTTCTCAGTACCCAATTCTGGGATACGTATACTGGGTATGAACCGGAGGGACAATTGTTACCCAAGAATTCGTGGACGTTGCATGGACTTTGGCCCGATTTCTGCAATGGAAGTTATACGCAGTATTGCGATTTGAGGTTTGTGAATTCCAATTTGTTGTAGTTTGAAGTTATTGGGGAAGAGAAAAAATTACAGAACTAATTTTGGAAATATGTAGCCGTCAATATGATCCAGTTCCATCTCCTAATACTACAACCGGAACGGCAAGTGGAACTCCTGTACCTCCTTACACCGGAAAGCCCATCTCGGAAATCATCAAGAGTTACGGAAAATATGATCTCCTCGCTTACATGAACAAGTAAATCTCCGCTCTCCTTTCCCCCTCCTATCCCTCCATCCCCTCCCAAAACTAACACCTCAACCCCAGCTACTGGATTGCTCAAAACCAACCCAACTGGTACCTCTGGGCGCACGAATTCTCCAAACACGCAACCTGTTTCTCTACCTTCGACACTCCCTGCTACGGACCAACCTACAACTCCACTCCCTTCTCCGACTTAATCTCTTTCTACACCACCGCTCTCTCCTACTTTTCCACCCTCCCAACTTTTGATTTTCTGAGCAAACACCATATCGTTCCTTCTAATACAACGACGTATACGCTTTCTTCGCTGCAATCGGCGCTGAAGAAGGAGACTGGGGCGGTGCCATATATTGGGTGTTCGGGACCGAGATATAATGCTACGCAGCAGGGGAAGGGGAGTTTGGATAATGGATATACGGTGTTTAGTGAGGTGTGGTATTACTTCCATGTGCTTGGAAGAGTGCAGGACGGGAAGAAGGTACCTGTGGGAGCGGATATTAACGGGGGTAGTATTAGCAGTTGTGCGACTACGAAGGGCGCATTGAAATACTTTGAACGGAGTGCGGGGTCTGTAAGACGGGGAAGTGGTGCTTATGAGTTGGAGGGTGTTTTGGGATCATGAGGTGGTTTTGATGGGTGATTTAATGGGTGGTTTAATGAGGTTGTGAGTATGATTGGTATACAAGCTTATAAGATATAAATTTGGATCTAATTATGTACATTCTTAAATGTGTTTTGTAATTCCTGGTTCAATTTTCTCCAACGCCTCCATGACCTCAGTATAAACCCTCATCTGCGTATTCTTTCCCTTTGCACTCCTTACGTACCTACTTGGTTCACTGACCTCACAATCCACCATATACGCCCCATGACTTTCTTCTCCAGCAGCCGCTGCCGCAACCAAAGTCCTACTACCTACCTCCGTTGTCCTCGCCAACAAAGATTTACCAATGCAAGCTAAGATATTCAAAGGAAACACAGCATGGCGCATCAGGTCAGAATGACAGAATCCGGGGGTGAGTGTATTGAGTATTATTTGTTCTTTGTTGGATTTAGATAGTCGGGGAGCGAGTTCGCGAATGATGAAGATTTCGAGGAGTTTTGAGACGTTGTAGCGGTCTTGTTGAAGCTTGGGATTCCTGAGGGCGGGAAGAATGAGAGGAGAGGATTGTTCTTTGAAGTGGGCCTAGAAGGGAATTTGCGTTAGTTTTTGAATATTCTTGTTGTGATTCCATATTGAGGGGGTAGTTCGGAAATCGCTAACGCCTCGCCAAATTGAAATATTGAGAATCTAGACAACAGATGAAGGAGTAGAAGCATACCTGCTCATGCGCATCACTCGCGACAATCGTCAATCTCGGCACTATATTAAATTTCGCAGCACTCTCCCTTAATTTCGGCAGTACCAGTAATGCTATTAGAAATGTACTCATCACATTAACCGTAACTGTACTTTCCATTCCCTCAAACTCCTCATATTTCGGCACTGCCAATCCCGCATTCTCAAGCATAACATCTAACCGGTCCAGCTGGTCTACTTTGACGCAAAATTCTTTGACGGAGGCATACGAGGTGAGATCCACTTGCCATACCTCGATAATAGTTTTATGATTAGGAAGCGAGGCGGAAATCGAAGCAACGGCAGCTTTGCCTTTAGAAATGGTACGACATGCGAGAACCACTCTTGCGGCACCGAGTCGAACAATGTGTCGAGCGGCTTCGAGACCAAGTCCTGTGTTTGCGCCGGTTATGATAATTGTTTGGCCCGCAAACGAGGTCTCTGGATATGGAAGTTTCTTGAACTGCGATTTTAAGAAACGACCGAGGAAATCGGTGGGACTAGAAAGGGAGAGATATTAGAATCTGAATTTCGAGTAATTGAGACGATGGAGGGGGTTGTTTGACTTACAGATTAAAGTTACCGAGTAGATTAGGCATGATGATTATATTCTGATATTAGTGAATCTGGTAAATTAGTATTTGGGAATGAAGCAATAGATATTTGTAGCAATGATTCAAACACATTTTGGTGCTGATGATCAATTGCTCGACGTCGAGGTCTGAAACCATAGTGAACAGCTTCAAACACACCCTCCTAGAATTCTTGTCGGAAGAGATGGCCCGTGAGCTTATATAATAGCCCAAGATTTTAGTATTTCACGTGCTTAAATATGCCCAGCGAAAAAGTCCCAATTTTGTAGTCTTCATATGAAATGGTTTTTTGAGATTGCGCTGATTGTTTGTCTGCAGAAAAAGTTTAACTAGCTGCAGATTTGGAATTCCGTAATAGATCTCAACTTTGTGTAGATAAGTATCTATGCAACAAAAGATGGGAGGTCATTACGGACTTTCATTGACTATGCCATACATATAAAATGCATACTTAATGGGAGAGATTTGCTTGTTCATCAATGACATGAAGATAGGAAGTATATTTCTCCGATTGTTGTAAAATTTATAGTATTGGTTTGGAAAGCTCCTATTCTGACTTGATCGCAAATATTAATGTAGTTAAGAGTTGACAAGGTCAACAATGTCTGGGCCTATCAAGTGCTAGAAAGAGGCCTCGCGTTGTTGAGGGCTGACGAGCATATGCGCTGCTGAAAATGGTTGGCTGCTTGCGCAAAAGCACAGGGGTGCATTTGAATTCATTAGATTTTCCTGTTTTATCCCTCGAGACTCAAGCAGAATTCGAATTAATATCGATCATATTACAGTTATGGCCGAAGAAGGTTTCAACCTATTCAAGACCAAACGTGCGGCACGTCAGGAGGCGTGGCATGGTCCAGGTAATAAGTGGAATCCATTTGCAAAGACCACTCGGAGAAGTAATTCATTTCCAGCCCAGGTCCGGGACGACGACTCGGTCAGTGGGTGGGAGCCAAAAGTTATCGATGCTGTGACTAAGCCCAGGATTGAACGTATCGAGTTGGAGGAATGTCGCGAAAGTATACTACAGGATACAAATGATTTCAACCACAATAATAGTAAACTGCAAAATGTGGAATAGCTCTACTGGGATCCCATGGGAGAGTTATCAAACTTTGAAGCCGGGGAGGTTTCGGTATCGGCAAACTGCTCTGCCAATATTCGTACCGAGTCACATAAAGAAGTGTTGCCCATTGATATGCATGTTCTGGAATTGGGGCCTTCGAGCAAGATGTTCAAGGTTATACTCAAGGACACAGAGGGATTATCGGAGTATCTAAAGCAAACTCCAATCGAACAATCGCCAATGCGTTTGTACTTCTTACAAGACATATCGGTCCATACATCGCCAATAGTCAGCCGATTATTGGGCTGTAGCATCGATGTCTTTCGAGACCACATTAAGCGTGCCAGCGATGATGTCGCGTTTTTACTTCTGAGTAGAAGCTACATCCAGGATCATGTGGTCATACCCTATCAACGTTGCTATAGACGCAGCTCTGCTAAATCTATCTGCGAAGTCCAAAACAAAAGGAGTACATTTTGTCATGGTAATTTGGTTTCCTCGGAGGAACACGTCACAGTATGGGCGTTACGAAATAGCAGAGAGTCTTTCACTTGTATGTTGTGTTATTTTTATTTTTCAATATTTTCAATGTCACAAAGCATTGGAGTTTCCATTATCTCTTTGAAGTGACTTGAGCTTATTTCCTACATCCATAGCTTTGATCATCTGCGATGGGAATCCCAAGCAATCCGGTGATCACTTTGATATTTCTCTGACCATGCGTTCAAGACTCGAAAACCAACTTCAAGAACAGTTTCATCGAGATTTCAGCCGAAATGTGTCCTGGGAAAACTGTCAGCAATTCATAAGAACAAAAGTGCCGTGGATAGCATCACGGGTTGCTAGCAATGAATGGCAAGCCGTCATCCGCGCGCAGGAAGCATATATGCTTCCAGGTCTCAAACCTCAATATCTCGCCACCACTGAAGTAAGGCTGTCGGAGAAAGAGTCATTCGAGGAGTATCTCAAACAGACATGGAGTATGCTAAAGATGAACCTCCGTGTCATTGATTCTCTAGGAAGCAGTTCCTGGTTTTCTAGCGAAAGCAAGGAAAGATTGAAAGACTATCAATTCCTTGAAAATAAAGTCATGATCCAAATGAAGCAAAACAGTGCCAGTATACCAATACTCACAGCAATGGTAGCTGTTAAGGAGAGTAGAAAAGCAATACAGCAAGCCAACGACGTCAAGTAAGTTGCAAAATATCGTCAAATCTTTCCCATATCACAATGCTGACAAACTACAGGGCTTTGACAGTCCTTGCAACGGTGTACATCCCACTATCATTCGTTGCCGGCGTTTTTGGTATGAATGTAGCAGAACTCAATTCTGGAATTGATGTCGATATTTGGCTATACTTTGCTATCAGCATACCTGTTACAATAGCATCAATGGTTCTAGTATGGAAATGGGAATGGATGACAAGGAAAATCAAAAACTTTCGAATCAGATCGAACAAGAATTCCCTTCCGAGAAAAACCGTTTCGGGAGCTCTATTCTCCGTGGGTAAAATGACGGCCGGGATTGGAAAGCCGAGAGATGTTCAAATTGGCCATGATCTAGAGAAATAATTCATTGGAACTCGGGGGTAATTAATTTTGGTACAGTTCTCGACACCCAACTACGTACGAATCTCTTATTCTCTTTTCGTAATTGAATGATTTTTTTTTATGGAAATGCGGCCCTATATCAAGAGGATATACTGAACTACTGACCGCTGGGGGGGGGGGGTGGAAAAGGGGATATATTGTCAGCTCACTGTGGATTATAAAGATATTTCTATTACTACTGCCTCGTGTTCACATTGAAAATACTATCTCGTCTGTCGTTAAATTTACAGGATATGAAAAGAATCAATACTAAAACTTATATATCTATCCAACACTCCAATCACCAGAACTAAGTTCTCATTTCCATCTCTATCTCATCCTTATCCATCCAACAAATAAATCCCAACCCCAAATTCCAATAAACATTCAAAATACAAAGTTCAAGCACCCTACATACATCGAATATCTATTTGCTCAAACTTTATCATTTGATACAGATATCCTACTGTATCCATATACATAATCCTTTATTTTATTGTTTTGGTATTATGACATTCTGGCGTTTTATTTGTAATATAATAAGATTACTATTTGAGAGTTGGTTTTATTATCCTCATTTTTTGAGAATTGAAGGATATACTTGGTTAATTACTTATTTACTATTTATTCAAATGGGGCTGGCATGTTTTGCGGGATATAAAGTATATGAGGAGGATGGTGTGTATGGTGGCAATTCTAAACTGTTTATTAAGTGTTCTGTTCGTCGTCTAATCTGTCTTGATCTTCTCCAACTTAGGGGGATTTTCCGAATTCGTATTTATGTTCGTTGGATTAATAGAATGGGTTCGCTATATTATTTAGGGTTTAGGTATGTTGAGAAGGTGGGCTTGATGAATATATTTATTTAGGTGGAACTTCAGGTATAGATTGAGCCTTTTCCTGAATTTGCTTTTCTTTCTCATTCTCCTCTCTCTCCCTCCTCCCTAATCCTCGCATCACAAACCCCCGGAAACGCACATTCACATCCCATCTCCGCACCTCTCTTCACACTCCTCATCGTGATACTCCATCTCCCCTCCCTCCTCCTTTTCACACTCTCTCCACCTCCATCCACATCCTCATCAAACTTCCTCCCCCTAATCCCATGCGCAAACCCATACCTCGCCTCCCCCCTCATAACCAACAAACTCCTCTCCCTCAACCAAACCTCCCACTTCTCCTCCCCATCCTCCTCCGCCTTCTCCCTCCTCCCATTTGCCACCCCCTCCCCCAACGACCTCTTCGGCCTCCTCATCTTCCTCTCCTCATTCACCCCACACCTCTTAAACCCCATCGGCACCGGCGACCCCAAACTCAAACTATACAAATACTCTCCAAACGCCGAATGCGTATCCACATGCGGCGGGATACCTGTTCCAGGGGGATAATACTGCACTGTGAATTGATCCACCCCCCCTTCCTCTTCAAACGGTAATCTTCCCACCAATTTTTCAATCCATCCTGGGACATCCGTCCACGTTTCCGAAGCGCAGAAAGTGGTATAATCAAAATGCGCACCGTAATGCATCGTTTGTCGCTTACCGATTCCGCACCAACGATCATCTTTCTGGATCGAAGCGATGATTTCGGATTCTTCTTGAGGTGTGATGAAGTTGGAGTAGAGTACTAATCCATTTTCCCAGTTTTGGATGGAGGGATCGTGGGGATCGGGAGTGGGAAGAGGATTTGTGCTTCCCATGTTTTCAATGTTCTGAGTCTTTCACGTGCGGGGATTGAATATGTTTTTTGATGATGATTTTTTACTTTCCCATAAAAAGTTTTTTGATGCCTAATTGTTCATCAGTCTTGCAATAGATTCGAGAGTACTGTTTTATAGTTACCGATATATTGCAGCGGGAATCTTTTGGTCCCCAAAGAAAATGTCCTGAGTTTCGCATCATAGTGGTCTCTCGAACTTACTTCTCAGTACCTAGGTATATATTCTTGCTATGAAAGAACTAGCGAGGTTTTTCCGGGATTATTCAGCAAGAAAACTCCTCACTCAGCCAATGGTAGATGAACGAGGTCAAAACGATAGTCACTTCGAATGAACTCAATAAATGTTCCAAGGGCTTTCATTTGAGAGAGAGAAAAGTGCCATATTAGTATATTATTGGACGCTTTGGTATGTAGTCAAAAATCACAATATAAAGACATCAACGCCTGCCATTTGTGTAATGAACCAGTTGGCAGTCAAGCTATACGTAGACACATCAACAAGGTCGTTGAAGAAAATTCACTTTTATGAAGCCCATTCGTTCGTTATATGCATACAATCTCATATCTATCACCCAACAAAACTTTGGTACAAGTTAAAGCAAGAAATGCAAACCACCATACCGCTTCCCCCAAGATAATCGCCTATTATGCTTTCTTTTACTCATCGGTAACCGAAGCGAATTTATCAGTCATAGCTTGAACAAGATCCTCGTACTATAAAGATGTTAGATAAATATACTATCAGACAAATGAATACTATGGATGAACATACCTTCTTTGTGATCTTCTCCTCGCCTTCACTCGGAACCTCGAATTTCATATTTCTCAATTGGGATTGAAGCTCTCCGGTAGCTTCACGTACTTTAGCCCAACTTTGACCTTGTGCGACTGCTTTTTGAGCCTCATCGTGGAATCCCATCATTGCCTTCATCATCCATTCAGTCTTCCAAATAGGACAGAATTGATCATAGTCACTGTAACCATTTTGTTGCAAGAAATCTTCCTTGATCAATGCAGCTACATCCAAAGTAATCTTGTCAGGGTCGGATAATGCTGACTTTCCAACCAATTGAACGACTTGATCCAATTCTTCAGAATCAGATAAAAGCTGCTTGATACGGTCTCGAAGTCTGGGAAATTCGGGGAAATCTTTTTCGTAGTATTTGTCGAGAACGGTAGTATATTTACTGTAACTGACTGCAGTATTGATAGAAGGGAAATGTTTACGTTGAGCAAGTTTCTTGTCGAGACCCCAGAAAACTTGCACAATACCCAAAGTACTACTTGTCACAGGATCGGAGAAATCACCACCAGGGGGACTGACGGCACCGACAATACTGACACTACCTTCACGATCAGGTCCACCAAGAGCTTGAACTTTACCAGCACGTTCGTAGAAACTAGCAAGTTTAGCTCCAAGATAAGCGGGGAAACCTTGATCAGCAGGCATCTCTCCCAAACGACCAGAAATTTCACGAAGAGCCTCAGCCCAACGAGATGTAGAATCAGCCATCATGGCAACATCTTTACCCTGATCGCGGAAATATTCTCCTATCGTGAGTCCTGCGAAATCGAAATATAATTAGTAAATGAATGTACAATAATTGAGCCATTGGTAAATGAGCCAGTGAGATGTAATGATGTCCAGTAGATAAGCCGGTAGAGTGTTGTCCTATAGATGGAGCCAGTAAATGAGCCAATGGAAAAGCCAGTCGATTGTTGTCAAATGAGATAGATCGAAGATAGTTGATGATAGTTGTTGGGATTAGGATGGGTAAGAATAGCTGAAGAAACATCAGAAATCTAAACAGATTCTAATTTCTTTTTGTGCGATGGAGTAGCATTATGACGATTCAATGCCCAATTGGTGTCGAAGGACTTGTTGCAGATGTTGCAAGAATGTTCGCCACTAGCTTTTACATTGGCACGTATGATTTTTTGTTTGATGGAATGCTGAGACATCTCAGGCTTCTCAATCCCAGCCACAGAATCAGCATGACTTTGTGTCAACAGATGTTTATCGAGTGCCATCTGACTTTGTAGAGACATTTGGCAAACATCGCAAGAAAAGCGATTGCTAGATAGAGCATTTTCTCTAACTTTAGCCGCAGTTTGGTTAACTTTGTCTCGGTTTTTAGCAGCCCAAGCATTCTCGTTGATCCGATCTCGCGCAAGATAAGCATCGATGTCTTTGTTTCGTAGGTTTTCTCGATGTCTTTTTGCTCTATCAGCTCTTCGTTGAACTTGTTTGGCGGCAATGATCTCAAGTTCTTCTTCCGTTAACTTAAAATCCCCAACCAACTTTTCCTTAATAGGAAGATGAGTGCAAGATGGCTCCCAGCTGACTGTGTCACATTCCCAAAGTAGCAGATGTTCGTAGTATTCATCTGTGATCATCTTGAACTTGGCGTGAAATAAACAAGTGAAAATCGACTCCAATGCTAAAATGCGAGCTCTAACACGAGGAACGAGACCAGCAGATGGTAATGGAGTCCAGCAGAGCAGACCAGAGTGTGCCAATCGATAGCCATTTTGATACCCTTGATGTACAAAGCGAGGGAGATTTGTATATTCCATAATTTCGTAACTTTTAAGTCGATTTTTGACGCCATATGCTGCATCTGTACCAGAGCCGATATAGATCTTGGGTTTGCAATGGATTTTCTTGATAACAATAACATAGACCCCCCAAACTCTCCCCACAGACTTGGGTAGGGATTGGAAAAAGTCGATGTTGGGTGGATGTGAGGATGTGAGAACTTGATGCAGGTTTGGTGCAAGTTCAAGAGGCGAACATGTAGCTATGCTATCATAAGAAGATCGGCTATCAAAGACAGCTCTGAAGGTATCATTGATGTACCAAGAAGGTGCATCAATGTTGATCAATGCCCATGTCTTGTCTTCCAACATTTGGCAAACATCATTGTGAAAGGGATTGCTGTTATCAACATCAGAATCATCTGAGTCGAACTTGGATTTGGGATCCATTGATTGCAGCTTAAGCAGCTTCGAACTTTCAGCGAGTACCACGAACGATAGTGATTGATGTTGCTAATTGTTATAGTTTATAGATCCTGTATAATGGCATTTGAATCCCGTTGCTCCAGATAGTGAGGTGATGAAAGAAAGATCAGGACCAGGTGGCTGCTGATTCCCAATGACTCACCGACTTACCGACTGATGAAGGGAAGGTGCTGGTGTAGGTGCAGGTGTAGAGTTGGAAATAGGGAAAGAACATCTTGGGGGGACTTGCCAGTATAGATAGAGGCTTCACGAGCGGCGACAGGCATATTGGATGTGTTAGCAATAAGTGTGGTACGCTTCATGATAGGCTCTTTACGTCCATCGATTTCAATGGAAAGTTCTGGGAAATCCATCAAGACTTCAGCCATCTCATTTCCACGCTCTCCACTATATATGATATTAGCATAATATCGCTGTGATTTAGAAAAGATAGAACCTTACCATCCAACGTATACAATAATATCACTGTTTGAGAACTTAGAAACAGATTGACTAATAACAGTCTTACCACAACCGAAAGCACCTGGAATGGCAACAGTTCCTCCTTGAACACTAGGGAAAAGAGCATCCAATACACGTTGTCCAACGATAAATGGCTTATCTGCAGCCAATTTCTCAGTAGTTGGTCGTGGTACACGTACAGGCCATGTGTGCATCATGCTATATTCGGTCTTCTTGCCATCAAATTCAACCTCGAGGATCTTTTGGTCGACCTTGTAGCTTCCCTTTTCAGCAATGCGAGTAATTGTACCCCTGGCTCTGGGTGGAAAAAGAATCTTGTGATCATCCAGGAGGGAGTTCTCGTAGACTGTACCCCAAATGTCGCCTCCAGTAATGTGATCTCCAACCTTCATAATCGGCTTAAAGTCCCAATCCTTTTCTCTGTTTAAAGCTGGAGCAGAAATACCACGGGGAATGTAGATACTATTGGAGTTGTCTGCGATAGCTTTGAGAGGTCTTTGAATACCATCGTAAATTGTTTCCATAAGACCTGGGCCCAACTCGACGGACAAAGGCTTTCCAGTACGCACAACGGGATCTCCAACAGTAACACCAGCTTTATACCCAACAGTCAGTTACAATTCCAACTCAAAGCCATATGTTTTCCCATACCTGTTTCCTCGTATACTTGAATAGTCGCTCTATCCGCTTCGATTCGAATAACTTCACCGACAAGATTATCGTGACCGACTCTAACCTATTTATAAGTTAGCACTACAATAGTTGGGTTAAATCGGCAAACCAAACCTACCAACTCGTACATGGCAACTCCGATCATATTCTCTGCCACCACGACCGGACTAAAGATAATTAGCTGGAGAAAGACATATTGATGAAGTCTTTCACAAACCCTGATACGGAGTAAATTGAACCTGTCGACAGGCGGTTAGCAATTATGTTGGTAGGATAGGGAAAACAGGTAAAGACCAACCAAATTGTTCCTCTCCATCTGCATCTCGTTGAGGAGCCATGTTGGCGATTTCTTTGCTTGTATTAGGAACTATGAATTGAATTGTTGTTGGAGGGGGTGATAGAGGAAGTTGTGGTAATGGCTCTTGATTAAGCTCGACTGGAGCTATTGACAAGGTATCAATATGTTGGATTTTGATGAGATCTAAGAATGAGGGCCGAGCTTTCAAACGAGGACGAAGACCAAGTGACATAAAAGGATCAAGGATGGAGACAATGGGAATTTAATTATTAACAACCAACCAACTACAAATTGAAAATGGATGTGTGTATATGTACGAGTACATGACATGTAAGTAGGATCAGTGGTAGAGAGAGATCAATTATAACCCAAGTGGATATGGATATCAGTCGGTCAACGGAAGGAGCCTTAGAGTACGTACAAGCCTTATTATTACAGTTGCAGGCAGGCTTGAAGCTTTTACTCACAGATACGATTTGAAGGTCTGGGTACACCTACCTGGTATCTACTTACGAGCCCACCTAGGTAATGTAATAGGTATGTATGTAGTATGTACCTGACTGAGCTTACGAAATATGTATTTACTAAACACGGCTCGTACCGCTCTAGATACACACCCTCATTCCTATCCTAAGTTTCCCCCACCATTGATGATCTTAAATGATACACGCTTTCAATTGGTACGCACGTGGTACGGACAGCGGCGAGGGCGGATAAAATGGCGAGAATGGTTAGTAAATGGCGGGAGGGATGGTAATGAGGGTGGGTTGAATTATCACAATTCTAGCTCTCCGTAGTAATAATGAATGTATTCGGTACCGTACCTGACCTGAATGAGTACGATGTAGGTAGGTACCTAGGTATGTACATAGATTATGGTCGCCTTCTCTTTCTCAAGAATACCTATGTAGGTGCTCACCGGAGCTATATTATATATCTTCGTGAATTCATTCATTTCATCTTCCTTTTCCCTTTCTTCTCTTTCCCCCTCTCTCAAATCATGAATTGAATATAGTGTAGTTCATTTGATGAGGTCACATATCCCTTCTTACATGCACTTCCTTCTCAACCTAGCATCATAATGTGAATCAACACCAGTCAGCTCCATTTGCAGATTTGTAGTCTCAAAGTGGGTTGGTGGTAGATTAAGTTTATATGTAGCACATGTTCTTTAAAAGTCTAATAGCTTACGCTTTCGTATCTACGAGTCCTTCCAGGTTGATAAGAATCATGATAGGGTGGCAGGGTGACTGACTGTTGCTGACTGGAAAGATCGAATGGTCCACCGTATTCCTAATCCAAGCACATACATACCTACCCACCTAGGTATCATCCATACCTCATGTGCTGGAACCCCAAATACCTGTCCGACATCCTTCTATTACGAAGTTACAGTTACAATGAGAAATACCTACCTACTACATACATGAAAAGAGAGCTTGATTGACTTTATAAATCATTTTTCTACTTTAAATCATCACGAACTCTATACCTGTTACAACGAATAAGTATGTGAATAACATTAAGAAGATCCTTTGTGATTCATTCATCTATTCCATCTCTCTCTATGAACATTCGAATTCACTCCACAAGTTTTGTTCGAACCCACCTCTTTGACTGATTCTAATCATTCACTCTATTAGCTGCTTCTACTTCGCTCGAGCTTCTGTTCGTCTTACAGATGCAAAGGCAAGCATTTAACCACGACAACCCCAGGCTTTCCATACTTGTTCACTTTAACTTTTGCCTGCATTACAACAACTTGCATCCTTGTGCTTCAATTTAACAATCCCCATAAGATTCTTGAGGCCCCTCTCTAGAATCTATATTCAAGCAGCGGCACTTCCGCAGATTTCGTCCTGGCAGACGACAACCCCCATATACCACCACCATCCTTATCCATTCCCGACGACCCACCCATCCCGACTTCCCCTCCACGATCAACCAGCACTGTCTTCTCAGCCCAAGCCCCTCTACCGCCATCTCATCACAGAACAGATCAAGTCGACCCTCCGCCTTCTTTCGATAGACATAACATAGATCCCACAACAAGGCAAGCTGCTAGAACTCGCGGTACACCTCAAGCTGAGCTCCGGCCGAGACGTGCTCAAGATCAAGTCCTCGGTCGTAGACGTCGAGATCATACTATTGACCGAGGGGAACAATCAAATACTTTTTCGAGTCCCGGAGACTCTTCGAATTCTTCAAACCTAGAAAGCGAACACCGCAACAAAAGAAGACGTCAAAGTGCTAGTATGAGATCTGAAGGGGAGGATAGTACCTCGAACGGTAGCTCTAAGCCATTCTCAAATGGAGCGGGGACATCTCGTCTACACAAGGCAGCCGTCTCAAACTTTGCCAATGGTGCACATTCTTCCTCGATAGCCATGAATGGATCAAGCACCAATGGGCACTCAGATGCAGGTGTCAAAACAACATCTACATATTTTGGACATGATAGAGAAGAAGTCACTAGGATCTTGATTCAAGCTTTGACGGATTTGGGTTACAATGGTGCTGCAGCGAGATTAAGTCAGGAAAGTGGTTATGATCTTGAAAGTCCGATTGTAGCAGCTTTCCGAAATGCAGTCTTACAGGGCGAGTGGACCGAAGCTGAAGAACTGCTTTTCGGAGGATCTACAGAGGAAGGTGGAGTTAATATTCATGGGAATGGATTGGTTCTCCGAGATGGTGTAGACAAGAACATTATGAGGTTTTGGATGCGGCAACAAAAGTTCTTGGAATTACTCGAACGAAAAGACATGGGCAGAGCAATAAATGTTTTGCGATCTGAGCTTACTCCACTATATCAGGATACGGCCAAGTTGCATTTTCTATCAAGGTATGTTTTTGTTGATATGTTTTTAAAAGCTCTCTATAGTCTAAGTACTGATCACCTGTACTAGCTTACTGATGTGTACACCTGCGGACCTTAAGGTTAAGGCTAATTGGGATGGGGCTGCTGGACAATCCAGACATTTACTCCTCTCACAACTATCTAGTAAGATTTTTGTCAATGATATCGGTTACTAGGTGATACTAACACTCTCCTAGGATGCATTTCACCATCAGCCATGTTACCTGAGAATCGCTTGGCCATACTTTTTGACCAAGTAAAACAACACCAGATATCTACATGTGTTTATCACAACACACACGATTCACCTTCGCTGTACCAAGATCATACATGCGACCGAAGTAACGTTCCATTACGGCCCATCATGGAACTTACCAAACACGCTGGTGAAGTATGGGATACAAAATTCTCACATGATGGAACTCTATTGGCAAGCTGTGGAAGCGATGGGGTTCTTGTTATCTATAATGTTCCGGCTTTCAGTGTTCATACTTCATTTTCTGAACATGAAGGTGGAGTCTGTTCTTTTGCTTGGAGTCCTGATGACACGAGAATGGTTACATGTGGCCGTGATAACAGAGCTTTGTTGTGGAATACTGCAGTAAGTTAGAAGTCCATATTCAAAATTCCCTCGCTGATTTCTTAGACTAGCGATTTGTTGATGAAGCTCCCTCGTTTTGGGGAGCCTGTGTCCTGTTGTGTATGGACATCGGATGGACAATCCTTTATCACGGGCAGCTTGGCTACTACAAAGAACTTATGCCAGTGGAATCTCAATGGTGAGCTCGTATATGATTGGGGCCGAGATCATCGTATTCGAGATATAGCACTCACACCAGACGGGAGCCGACTAGTGGCCATCGAACACTTGACCCATCTCTATGTTTATAATTTCATAACTCGCGAGCTTGAATATGAGCTGGAACTCAAAGTTCAGCTATGTTCGATCAGCGTCAGCGATAATTCAAGGCACCTACTGATACATTGTAACTCTGGAGAAACACGCATGTTGGATATAGACACCGGCGAAACAATTCGAACCTTCGTATCTGGGGATAAAGGGGGTGAATTCATTATCAGAAGCTCTTTCGGCGGTGCCAATGAAAGTTTTGTAGTTAGCGGAAGTGAAGGTAAGATTCGGATTTTGGGTTGCACGCCTGCATTACTAACACATTCACTCATAGAAGGCAATGTTGTGATATACCACCGAGAGAACGGTTCAGTGGTAGAAAAACTAGAAGCTCACAAGAAAGGTTGCTGCAATGCGGTTTCTTGGAACCCAATGAATCCAAGAATGTTCGCTTCCGCTGGTGATGACGGCAAAGTTCGAATGTAAGTTCCATACCATCTGATCAAGGCATAAATCGAGCTAACAAATGTACCAGATGGTCGAGCGAAAATAGCCTTCAGGGAGTCTCTAAACAAAGTGTATTCAATGGCTCGCATCGTGAATCTAATGGCTGGTGATTGGAAATTTCACGCCAGTACACGGGCATCTCGTAATGCTTTATGAGAAATGATGCTACAATTCCTCGTTTCATTGTTTTGCATCGTTCATCAACTTTATTCTTATTCATTCACGTTACATACAACTTTCGGGGTGGCGAATCGGTGGAATGCAGGAAGGATTGCATATGGGTAGGCATCAATGGTGTTTGGGACATAACATACGGTAACGGCGATGGAGTTTTAGTCAGTGTGCGTTTTTTGTAAATTGTTTTTCAATGCTTTAGACCTTTCACGTATACGCGGATGGATTGATGGCGAGTAGATCGAGTCAGGGCTATTGAACGAGATGTGGTTGGATGGTGTGGCAAGGCAAATGCATGGCATGATATGATAGATATTATCTAATACATTGATTGCGAACCAACTGGATGGTAACATTGAAGTCTTGAATCTTGATGTGTCGAATTCTCTGCTATTATATATTTGATATCCTCTTCTATGGAAAGTAAATAATCTCTAAATTTCTCTAGAATTACACATTCGAGTACCTAGGTAGTAGGTAGTAGAGACTAATTCGTCTTAACATCAATTTCATCAGCCCAGGGAATCGCACTCTGAGCACCCTCTTTCTCGACTGTTCGAGCGGCCGCTTTACAAGCTTTTTGGACGGCGGAGAGCAGGATTTGATCTTGATCTTGATCGGTGGATTGGGTGGTTGGAGAAGTATGGCGCACGAGATCAACGGCGTAGGCGCCGACGAATGTGTCGCCCGCGGCGGTGGTGTCGACTACTTTTATGTTGGATTCGGCGGGGATGTGGGTGTAGGTTTGGGAGGTGGCGAGGATGGCTCCTAGATGGGGGGAGGGGGGTGGTTAGTTTTGGGTTGAGCGGGGATTAAGGAGGGAATGAATTTTGGGTTAGTGAAGTGATGATATGCGGACCTTTAGACCCGAGCGTTACAATAACCGTCTTGACGCCTCGGCTCAGAAACTCATCTGTGACAACGCGCCAATCAAACGAAGGATCTTCAACCGCGGAGACGGGACGCGAAGTAAGGATGGCGGCTTCGGTTTCGTTGAGGATGAGGTGGGTTATGGAGGGGTAGGCGGAGTCGGGGAGTTTTACGGCGGGGGCGGGGTTGAGGAGGACGGGGATGGAGAGGCTGGAGGCGAGGGTGAGGATTTGGAGGACGGTTTGGAGGGGGATTTCGAGTTGCAGGACGAGGAGGGAGGGGAGGG